>JACFYI010002069.1:639129-649946 GCA_014898755.1 Handroanthus guayacan
AGTATAATGCATAATTTTTAAAATCACAAAGAGGTCGCCTATTTTTTTTTCACAGAGTGTGTTTTTTTATTTTTTGGCACATTTCCTATTTCACGAAGAGTAAATTGCATTTTTCTCTTTTTAAAAATAAGATTAATGCAATATCTATTATTTTTTTCTCATTATGAATTTTATGAGGGGTAAAATGTAATTTACCAAAAAAACCACAAGAAAAAGAAAAAGTAAAAATTCTGCAGTCAAATCCATCTATCTTCATTCTTCTGCGGAAAGTGGCAATCAAACTGCGCCGGAAAATCATTGCGCTTTTGAACTTGTTCACCAAAATTCCACTGCAAAAAGCTTTCTTTATGCTCTCTTTTCTCGTTCTTGTTGGAGAACAATTATTCCACCAACTTCCATATATTCTCCTTTTCTTGTTCTTAATTACTTTTAATTTGTGGTCATATTTGATCTAATAATGAATTGTTGAGGTGGGTGATATTTAGTGGGAATAATTACCTTAATACCCTATCAGGTTTGATTAAATGATAGAAACATTATTGAATTTTAGGGGGGTATTTTAGTAGGAATAATTACTTAACACCTTATTTAGTAGCAATTTATGAGGTTTTGCCACTTAATAATCAAATTCCCAGATCAACAATTTAATTAGAGTATAATTACAATGGGAAATATTTGATTTTGTTATGATTTGATGTATTAAATACATAATTATACCGTCAACAAATTAATTAAGCTCCATCGATTCTATTGAACACAATTTTTGAGTTAAAATAATTTAAAATCATTGTGATAATAACCAACGTTGCTCCATCTATATCGAAAGAGCGCAGTGACTCGTATCGCCATTCAAAGCACTTTTCAGGACAAAATTAGTCATAAAATGTATGGTAAAATGCGGTCATATCTTTACGTCGGTGACATATCTGGATCTGACATTATTTGTGGAAACCAAATAATCATGTTCCTCTTCCAAGCCCCTCAACTGGGACTATGATAATGCATAGTATTATCTCATGTTAAAGGAGTTGAACGACTTGAGATAATCAATATACCGAATCCAATCTCTCACATTTCAAAGTATCTTTTTCAATCCTTCTTTAGATGTGTGACATTGAAAATTTTCCTTTTATGTGTTTAGACCTCTGTATTGATGATGGATATAAGTCATAATTACTCATTACACTGCGCCATAAAATATTTATCAACATATCATTTATGACTGCATTCAAATATTTACTTTTATTGAGTAAAAGGAAAAATAACAAAAAAAAAAAAAAAAAAACAGGTTCTGAGAAATAAATCAGAAAATCATAAGAATCAAGACTGTTATTTTTCCCTTATCCGAAGACAACAAAATATAGTAAAAAAACAACAAAGTTTCCCTCAAAATCTCACTCTTCTACTATAAAAGGACATGCAACCCCAGATACATCTCTGCATACATCTGCTCCAACTGGTAACAAAGAATTAAAAAAAGAACCATTTTGCAATTTTCTTGAAAACAAGTGAGATCAGCCTCTCTGATTCCTTCTCTGTCAAGTGATTTCCCTCATCACACAGAATCCTCATATCACACACAGGTTTTTACATCAAAATATACATAATCTTTTTCAATGCCCCTCATAAATGTCATCCCCATATGACCATATCCCCTGATTTATTCTCCTTTAATGCAAAATAAATATTCGGTTTAATCACCTCTACATTCCTTAACATTTGGTATAATTATCAATATACACATCGAGGTTTGGATAGTTAATATTAATATATTCCTCCTGTTAGTTTAGTTCATGTATAATTACATTTACACCCCCCTTTCCAAATGATATACTTGTAATTTTTCATGATTTTCAAGAGTGTAATGGTAATTACTTGTCAGTTAAAAAAACAGTAGGAGTACAATAGTAATTATTCAAATATCAGGGGTGCTTTGATAATTATGCCAAAATTAGATAATTATCCCTATATATATATGTATATATGAATGGGGTTTCTTGTTATTGTGCTGCGCGTGTGACTGAGTTCTTGATCTTTTTCTGAACATTTTCTTTGGGCAACATAATTAATTATTTTTTTAAAAATTTTTTCCTAGTGAAAAATTGAAGGTTGTGGGAGATGTATTCAGTTCCAAGTTTTTATGAACTGGGGAGCTGTTCAGAATCTTATGATATTCTTGAAGGGTTGTTGAGTTCTTCAGCTACAGAAGGTGAGGAAGGAAAGCTTAGTCCAAAATCCATTGCAGAGGCAAAAGCAGTGGCAGCAAGTAATAGCCACAAGGAAGCTGAAAGGAGAAGAAGAAAGAGGATTAATGGCCATATTGCTACTCTTAAATCCATTCTTCCAAATGCGATCAAGGTATGTAAATATATATATATATATAATATCAAGAAAATAAATACTTCTCATGTTATCCATTCAAATTTTATATGTATTGGAAAAAATTTTATATGATATGCAATATTTTGCCGTTGCAATCAATAATTTCTGATTAGTATATATCATGTGTATTGTTATGAAACATGTCATGAATAGTACAAACTTCTTTGAAAAGGAAATTTTAGACCTATCTGGGCTCCTTATTTCTGCAAGGTACAAATATTTAAATTTGATATTTTTTTTTTTTCATTCAGATATTTTTCTAGATCTATTGTGAATACGAAGTAGTAGTCAAAAAATTTTGTATCCATTTTTCATGATATTATGCATGGATCAGGTTGTCATAGTTCTTAAAAATATAAAATTTGCACATTAATGTGCAGTCTAATTGTTTACCGATGACGTTTTCACAATCTTGTGTTTAATGTTATGTTTGAGTATGGTAAAATGCGGTATGCCTAGTTAATATAGGATGAAACATATTTATCCATGTAAGAACTGCACAAATTCATGGGAAGGATTAAATCCCGTGTCCATTTCCTCGATGTTCAAAATAGTAGTGATGTCTCATACAGCTCTGGACAATTCTCACTTTGTGACCTCGCTTTTGGGATAAGTTAGACCCAAAGTCCATTTAAATTTAAGGAACCGCAGGAATCACTAAAATTAACCGCCTGGGTCACAAATCATCCCGTTCTTAGAATGTCCCGGGACTTTCAATTTCGACCAAACAAATCCATTACATACCAATGTATTTGACGTTAATATTCTTTTTAATACATTCTTGTCCATGACTACAGACAGACAAGGCTTCCTTACTAGGAGAAGCAGTCCGAAGAGTAAGAGAACTAAAGAAAGCAACATCGGAGTTAACAGGCATCGACAACAACAACAACAACAACAATAAAAACAACTACAGCAATGATTCCACCAGCAACGCACCGTCGTTGAAATTCATGTTCCCTACTGAAACAGACGAGCTCAAAGTATGCCACTGCAACGAAGGCAACAATAACCCAGGCCTGATAAAGGCAACATTATGCTGCGAAGACAGGCCCGAAATAGTACTAGACTTAATCCAGGCCCTAAAATCAGTAGAAGCCAAGGTTGTAAGAGCTGAAATGTCGACGGTCGGAGGGAGGACGAAGAGTGTTTTGTGGGTTAGAATGGCTGTCGGAAGTGAAAGCGATGTGGGTTTGGGGAGGTTAAGAAGAGCACTGAAAATGGTCATGGATAAGTCAATTTTGTTGGTGGGTTCGGGCCAGGGTTTGCCGGGTAACAAGCGGGCCCGTTACTACCAGTTATGATGATGGATTGGATTGGTGAAGGATAAGTAGTTTTCGTGGGTCAGAGGACCTGGGATGGGACAAGAATGTGCACGAAGTTTATGTAATTATATGGTTAATTACTGGGGCTTGTTTGTTTTGAGAGATGGGTTTAATTGGATCGGGTTTGATAGATAAGAAAATGGAGATGCTTTTTAGTTGATCAGGGTAGAGTTTAAGTTAATATTGTGTTGGATTAGTACGAGTTGTAAAAAAAAAGAAATTCTAAGAAGTACTAAATCATTTTAAGTGATTTTTAAGTGATTTTAAGTGATTTTTCCTTTTTCTATCATGATTGTGTCCACCGTTATCATTACCATCATCATCATGGGGGACCCGTTTTACATCTTCTATATTCTTTTTCCCATCTTCTTCACCATCATTTTACTAGATCTTTCGAGTTAGATCCAATCGGAGTAGTAATGGAGGTCAGGTGGGTTGTAGGTCCAAGGGAGAGCAAGCTAGACAGATCTTCGGTCCTGCCAAAACCTGCTTCATTCTCGCTTAGTTACCATCGCTATTTCGACGGGCCTCTAGTTTCATGAATCTCATATCTTATAAAAACTTCCTTACATATTTTATAGTATTTAATAACTCCAACCAACCATTAAAATGAGATGGAAGATACTAGAAATAGTAATTTCATAATGATCTATTCTATAATTCCACCGCATAAGGAAATATTAAGACCACTTACATATTTATGGTTAGCTCCACGTATTTCTATATATTTTCACTTATATAGCTCATATTATACATATATATGTATATATTTATATCTATATATTACATACAATGTTTAGTTGTCGGCTTGAGTAGTTTCCATGAAGGCTTCAGCTTCTTCAGCGCTGTCGCAACATCTGCAAAAACCTCTGTACCCAAAACCACAGCACCCCTTTGGGCACTGTAATCTAACGCCATCGACGACGGCGGCGGCTCTGCCACCGCCCTGGCCACGGCCGGGGAGTCCGCTGTTTTCTGCATTGTTTAGTGGCTCAACTTCACTTGCTGCATTTTGGTTGGATAAAAACCTTTTATGTTAGAAAATACATATAATTAACTAGAAAATTTTTTACCTTGAAATTCATTGCTATGTGGTGTTTACTTATTAAAATATCTTATAAAATTGCCTTAATGTATTTGACAGAATTATTAAGAGATGGGAATTTAAATTTTCAAATATAAAATATTTGGTTTTGTGAAAAATAAATTTAATATTTTTTAAAGTTAGAATATAAATTTATTACACTACAAGACTTTAAAAAAAAAAATTAGTGACAACATGATTTTCGTGACTGAAAAAAAGATTGAAGTGACACAAAATTAATTTTATCATAGTAATAGTTCATTTTTTTTGGTCAGACCTACTAATGCAAAAGTTCTATTTGAATTCTCAATAAGTGACGCATGTCTAGTGCAATTTAATCACAATGAAATCTTGGTCACTAATTATCATACTTTTGTTGCAAATTAATTGTCAGTAGTGGCGATTTTAAATACATGCGTGCATGCCATTATATTAAACTATATTATGATAAATAAAAATTATTGGCACCTAAGTAATAATCACTGATGTCAAAAATAAAACAACCCATTAAAGTTAATGTTAATTCAATACCATGGCATCCCATTTCATTAAAAAATTAAATTTCCTACAAAATTTCACCTGAACAAAATACTAAAATAACTATTACTTCAAGAATTCACCCTTGATTTCATGTTGAACCACTTGCTCTTTGTTTTGGGCAGAGGCGGCTCAACCTTTAGACAAGAAAGGCGGTCGCCTAGGGCCACAAAAAATCGGAGGCCTCATATATATAGATAGATATACGTAATAAGACCTATTCATTAAAAAAAAAATCTATTTTATTAAAGACATTTTAAACTAAAAAATATAAGGCTTTCTTTTTATATCTTAGGCCTAAAAAAATATGGAATAAGGCCTCTAAATTGAAGGCCTATTAAATTTTAAAAATTTTAGAATATTTCATAAACATGGCAATAACATCTCTTCATGACCGATTGTTCATCTTACTCTATTGATAAGATAAGTTTCCCTTCATTTATCAAAAAAAAAAAAGAAGTTACTTTCCTTTTTTTGATAATTATAACAATTTTTTTTTCCAAATTTCAATAAAGATGAATGACTATTCGTCTTCATCTTCTAACCATTTATTTCTTTGAATTCTTAAAGCCTTCACTGTTATTTTTCTTATAAAATTTATCCAATTGTTGTAGATCTTACTCTTTGTTTTTTTATTTTATGAGCATTAGACATTAGTTACGATGGTATTTTAAGATTCAAAATTATGTTTTTTATTTTCTTCTATCATATATGAGAACTAAAGAAAGAGAAGGATAAATAAATCACATCTTTTGTTATATGTGTTTGCAATTCTTATAAAAAGATTAATAAACATTTTTTTTGAATTTTTGTTAAAAAAGTTTATAGTGAGGCCTCAATTTTCTATCTCGCCTAGGGCCTCCAAATTGGTTGAGCCGCTCCTGGTTTTGGGACAAGTTTTCCTCCTTTAAAGCTGAAGAAACACAAACAAGAACAAGAAGAACAACAAGAGCAACGAAAGAAAAAGCCTTGGACTTCATTTTTTCTTTTTCCTTGAAATTAATTGTTACTCCTGAAATTTTGATTTTAAGTTGATTTTGTAAGGAGAAGATAATATTATATGTTTGCATGAGCCCTTGTTAATTTATAAGTGATAAGTTTGTGATATGAGGCAGGTAAAGTTTGGGATATTTTTTCGATTTTTGTAAGTTCAGTCTTATCTAGCTAGGACTTTTGCGATGAAAACGAAGGAAAAGGATAAGAACAAATTAATTTAGGGATAATCAATTCTATGCCCCCTGAGGTTTGATAAAATTACCGGAATACTCCCTGCAGTTCAGATAATTACCATGATACTCCCGACCACTTCTGCATTGTTACGATTATACGTCCTGAGTTTATGCATAATTACACTTATACCCATTTTCCAAGGGATATAATCATAATTATTAAACATTAGGGTATTTTGGTAATTATGTCAAATTTCAGGGGTGTTGAGGTAATTACTCCATTAATTTACTTGTTTGATTGTTAATCATTGAAAGAGAAAATGTTTTCTTGTAGTGAGATATAATATATACATATAGAGAGAGAGAATTAAAAATAAGTTTGAACTTTCTTTTTTGGACGTGAATGCAGAGTCTCTTGATTTTGTTCAATTTGAGGCATAACTATTTGCCTGATGAACAAGCCAAGTAGCCAACATTGAAGCCTCACTTGTTCTTTAACTAATTCATGGATTAATATTATTGAGAGTTAATTGTGAGAGAATTATTAATGGATAAAATCAACCAATTTAACTTGACTACTTCTATTGTAGAGTACTGTAACACAGGTTGAATCTTCTATTTTGATGCACATCACATTTTCTTATTCATTATATATCTATAAGTTAAATGTGCCGCATTTTCTGGACTTTGGATCTTTAATTTCATCACATGTATTATCTCTTATTTCATCACACTGATGGATTAATATATAACACGAAATTTGAGATAAAACATTATTTTGAAATAAAAGATCTGAACTAGATTTTCTAAGGGAATGCATCTTCTTTTCCATTTTCTTGTTACACCTAAATGCTCACAAAGCCTACTTGACCATAGGAAGTTAACCTAATTAACACTTCTTCATACTTACCCAAACCACATCCAATCAAATTCTCAATGCCCTTCATCAATTTCACCCTATAAATATTTCTCACAAATTCTCATCCAAAATCCAACACTAACACAAAAATTAATCAACCATCTTTCCTATATCAACAAATCACCATCAATGGCATCCTCCAACTTCCACCTTGTTCTATCCTTAATGATGGCTATCTCACTCTCAAGCATCCATGGCAGCTCTGCTGCCCGCAGCCTACTACAAACTTCTCAGCCTACGATTCCACCGCCGCCTAAGGCCACGTTGCCACCACTTCCTGCAATGCCAAACTTGCCAACCGCCACTCTGCCGCCGTTGACAACTAATCCAACCCTTCCAAAGCCCACATTGCCGCCCATGCCCTCCATGCCGAAGGTGGCGCTGCCTCCACTTCCAGCCACCCCTCTGCCCACCATGCCTTCAATTCCGACCATCCCGATTAATATGCCCTCTTTCCCTTTCCTCTCACCACCACCCTCAAACTAATTCTTGGAATATATAAGCCATAATTACTTTGATTTCACTACCATTTTCATTCATAAAAGATTGGATTATATGATTGGTTTTTAGTTTGTCGGTATCATGTTTTTTTCATTTCAATTTGGATTGTTCCAAGGTTGATTTTCTATGTACTGTATTGTCTGAACAGATTGTGTTGTAATCTGCATTATTGTATTAGCTCTGTTATAATTATATTTAATTGCCATTTATTTTGTTTCTTGTATAACTGGTGATCGATAAGAAATTTTACAAATATCAAATAATGAAAATGAAGAAATAAAGGAATTATATAAGCCGAAGAAATAAAGGAATTATATAATCCAAAGAAATAAACTTCATAAAATAATGGTAGTAAATTTGTAACTTTCAATGAACTAATCGTATTAATATGGGAGTTCAATTAATTAATTAAATTATGGGCTGAAGTTATTATTAGTGGAATTGATTGGAATTACTGTAATTACGCTATGGATAGATAATGATAATGAATTATTTGATCAAAACTAATATGTAAGCAACGAGAAATTTTAATACATAAAGTAGGATGCTTAAAGTTGATTAAGGTGTCTTGGAAGGAAAGGGAGGAAAAAATGGGAGTCTCCATTCCACATTGGAATTAAGGTATACGTTGGACCATTTTATATATTATTGTTGGAGAAAGGGGTGTTGGCCATTTCGAGGTATCGAAAGTCTCTTAAGGCTTACATACCAGTGGGTTCCATCCGGTCCCAAGCCCATAAATACGTGTTCAATCATCACATCAATTGACAAATGGTGACACCTTAGCAATTATGTACAATTGGGTGTAACTTCTTGATAATCATGAAGGAATGATTAGAGTTTGCCATTCTCATAAATTCGCGTCCAAAGCATTCTTATGATTTTTCCGAAGAAAGTTTTGTACGTCTTTTGTTTGTTGTGCTTATATTATTCAAATTGATTGTTTTATGTACTTCGAGGATGATTACCACTTATTAATTGAGCTAATTATCAATCAATTGTGAGCATCAGTGCGAGACAAACTCATCTTAAAAACTTATAAAGAGCCCCATTATAATTCCATTAACCAAGAAAATAGATGGATCAAATAATAACGTCAATCAACCATAACATCATTTTGATATAAGTACTAGAAACATAATTACATAAGTTCTCTTTAAGCACACCACAAATTACATATTTATATATATATATATATATATAGCTAGTACATGGATTTCATTATATTTTCACTTATACTTAATATTATATTAATTATTATTACGCAAAAAGTTTAATTATTTGATGGCCGAGTAGATTTCATGAAGGCTTTGGCTTCTTCAGGACTGCCGCAGCATTCACTGCAATAACCTCTGTACCCAAATCCACAGCAGCCCCATTTGCATAGGTAACTGGGGCCGCCGCCACCGACGTCACTGGGAAAGAGTCCTCCGCCGTTCTCTACATCCTTTCTTGGATCTACGTCGACTTCAGTTGCTGCGTTTGGCAAGCACATATTATGTTAATATACAAAAAAAATATAAAAATAAAAAAAAAACCTTAAAAAAAAACAGAAAAAAAAAGAAAAAGAAAAAATCAACACTAAAATTCATTATCCTTGTATTAATTCATGAATCACAACATTAATATTTTGTTCTTGGACTTTGGTTTAATATGATGGTTTCACATTTTTAATTTGGGTTTTTAATTAATAGGTTTTTTTTTTTCGGAATTTTTACCCTTCCATATGTTTTTTTTTAGGTTGAGACACGTCATGATTGAGATTGGGACTTGAATACTTGTTTTGTGTGTCGAATCAAAATGGGATTGGAGTGAGACATAAGAAATCTTAGCATACCCTTTCCTATGCTTTTAATTTCAATCAGAGCGGAAGAACTATAATAATAAGTCTACTCAACAATCCAACGAATCGCGCTATGAAATTGAGTAAGAATCAATCAATTAAACCCCTATAGTATTATACAAACCCAATAAAATCTAAAATCTTATAAATTCCAATAATCATTCAAAAAAATACTAATATTGCCACATATATACAAGAAAAAATTCACCTTTGATTTTGTGTTGAGCCACTTTCCTGTTCTTGTTCTGGGACAGGGCTTCCTCTGCCAAAGCTGAAGAAACATAAAGAAGAAGAACAACAAAAGCAAAAACCTTACACTTCATTATTATTTTTCTTGAATTTCTCACTTGTGAAAATTTTGATTTTCTGAGAAGAAGATGATTTTAATTGATTAATATGTTTCTGCATGAGGGTTTACTTATAGATGGTGAAATGTTAGAGTTTATACCTGGGATTTGCACTAATGGAGAATCTAATTGGCTCTTTTCATAAAGTAATCTTGTAGGTTAAATTTGGAACTTTATGTCTTCTACTTTTGTTATAAGATTAGAATTTAGTGTGAACAACGAAAAGAAATGATAAGGACAAGATCAATAAATGTATTTGTTTGATTGTTTAAAAAATTAGCAATGACATGCAATTTTGGTTCTTCAATTTTGATGAAAAAATATTGAAAGAGGTTTATATTTTATTTCAGATAATAATATTTGCATCTTATTTTTATATTTTTTTAAATATTTATGCAGAAATTTAAAATTCAAATGTAGCGCAGAAGAAATTAAGAAATAATATTATATAAATGAAAATGCCTTTTTTCTTTTTTTCCCCACAAAAAGATGAGGAAAGAAAGAGATGACTTCACACTTAAGTATTTCACTATTCAATCCATTTCTTGGCTCAACCCTCCATCACCTTTTTCCTTCTTCTTTTCACTTTCTAGATAATATAATCAAGTCTTAAAATATTTTTTTATTTCTTCCTTCTTATCCTTGCATAACTTTTAGGTTGTCATCAAAATTCTTAAAACAAATAAAAAAATTTCTCCTTTTCTTTCTTT
>JACFYI010002069.1:658529-669889 GCA_014898755.1 Handroanthus guayacan
TTATTTCTTGTATCACTGGAGATCAAGAACGAGTTTTTCCGAATATATTCAAATGAAAATAACAATAAATCAGCCTGATACAAGAAAAATAACCAAGGGAATTAACAAGCCAAAGAAACTAACCTAACTAGTACCGACCACTGGAACATTCAACACAGTTTACTTCAGTCAATCATCTTCTGTATATAAATGCAATCAAGTTTTCTAGTGAATTGCAATCTGAAATGGCGCAAATTCAATGTAATCTTTCATCGTTTGAAACAGAATCAAACTTGAACATGGAAGAGCAAAACCTCATCATCTGCATTTTGTTCAAACACCATATTCTCTATTCTCACTAATCTTGAAATCTTCATTATGTAACAGACTCTGAGTGACAGAAAATCAACACAATGTATAAAAGAACAGTAAATAATATCTGAGGTTCTTCAATCAAAGAGAGGTCAATCAGCTTTAACTGTCACAACACAACAGCCGTTTTTTTTTTTTTTTTTTTGAAGGGATACAATTATACATCAAATTCTTCACATCAATACATCAAATCAATAACATTCGAAATCAATAACTAAGATATAAGTATCTAACCAAACTACTATACAGTAGAAAATCTAAACAAGCTACAATTCAATAAAATAAAATGCTCCACATGCATCAGAGAGAATCGAACTCATGACCTCATGGTCATGAGACCTCCTCCTAACCAACTAGGTTAGGGCTCATCGGCACAAAAGCCGTTTTATTAATGTGCAAATTTCTGATATGGTGAAGATTTGTTAATAAAGTGGATGGCGATGAATTTAAGTTCAGTTGGAGGGAGGAAATAGAAAAGGACAAGATGGGACAATTGTTGGGAATATCAGGCAGTGAGGTTTTACTGAGATAGAAAATTTAATTTGGGTCAGAAAGCTAAGATTCAAACACAGCTTAAGATTATGGAATTTCTTGACACTGATAGTAATACTATTACTCGAAACGAACCATTTTAACAGATCTACATATTTATATATAAGCTTATCATGAAATTTTGGTGGTTTAACTGACATATGTTCCATTACTCTGAAACTTGTTTTGAATTGGCTATTTTTCAAATAATATTGAGTTTTGAACTAAATTATACTAAGTCGATGAGGCTTTGGTCGATCAGTTAAAGACTCAGGCCTCAATATTATAAAAGCATGACGTTCTGGATTCAAATCCCATCACACATGTAAATATTGATTTCACTTATGTCAAGTTATTGACTCATTGTGTTTCGTACTATGTTCGTACTGTTGATGTATTAAAGTCTTGAATTTGTCGTAAAACCCCTCTTTCCCAACCAAAAACCTCTAGCTGCATTTCTTTCTAGTTACACCAAGATTCTAAATTATAACAAGTTCTCTAAAGATAGTTGGGCTTCATTTGACTATCTTCCTCACAATTTATTAAAGATATACTTTTGATCAAAGGAAGTTAACCTAATTAGTACTTCTTCATACTTACCAAAAGTTTCTTCATCAACTTCACCCCTATAAATAGCTTACACAGATTCTCCTTCAGTATCATAACCAGAAATCAACATAATCAAGCCTCTTTCAGCTTTCATAAAGCACCAATCAGCCTCAAGCTATCCATCAATGGCAGCCTCTAACTTTCATCTTGTTCTATCTTTGATCATGGTGATATCTCTCTCAAGCTTCCACTCGAGCTGGGCAGCACGCCAACTACTGCAGACTTCTCAACCACAGCAGCCCGCTTTGCCAACAATCCCACCGCTGCCTAAGGCCACGTTACCACCAATGCCAGCAGTGCCAAACTTGCCAACCGCCACACTACCCCCAATGCCAAGCAATCCTTTGCCACAATTGCCAACTAATCCAACCCTTCCACAGCCCACATTGCCGACCATGCCCGCTGTTCCAAAGGTGGCACTGCCTCCACTTCCGGCCAACCCACTTCCCACCATGCCTTCGATTCCGAACATCCCGACTACAATGCCCTCTTTCCCTTTCCTCTCACCCCCACCATCAAACTAATCCTTGGGATATGCCACCGTATTCAGTCATTAAGGATTGGATTTTTATGGTTGATTTCCAGTGTATTAGTATTATGTATTTCCGGTAGTGTGGGATTGATTCAGGGTTGATTTACTTTGTATTGTGTTGTAATCTTTATTGTTGTATTCGCCATGTTTATGAGATTACCCATATATTTTTATTTCTTGTATCACTGGAGATCAAGAACGAGTTTTTCCGAATATATTCAAATAAAAATATCAATAAATCAGCATGATACAAGAAAAATTACCAACTAAAAGAATTAACAAGCCAAAGAAACTAACCTGACTAGTACCAATCACTGGAATATTCAACACATTTACTTCAGTCAAATCATCTTCCGTATATAAATGCAATCAAGTTTTCTAGTGAATTGCACTCTGAAATAACGTAACCTTTCATCGTTTGAAACAGAATCAAGCTTTTGAACATTAAAGAGCAAAACCTCATTACCCACATTTTGTTCTGAAATGGCATAAATTCAATGTAATCTTTCATCGTTTGAAACAGAATTGAACTTGAACATTAAAGAGCAAAAACCGCATTACCCGCATTTTGTTCATACACCATATCCTCTGTTCTCACTAATATTAAAATCTTCATTATGAAACAGACCCTAACAGAAAATCAACACTATGCATAAAAGAACAATAAATAATGTCTGAGGTTCTTCAATCAAAGAGAGGTCAATTGGTTTCGGCTGTCCGGACACAAAAGCCGTTTTATTAATGTACAAATTTCTGATATGGTGAAGATTTGTTAACATAGTGGATGGTGATGAATTAAGTTCAGCTGGAGGGAGGCAAATAAAAGGACAAGATGAACAGTTGTTGGGGATCTTAGGCGGTGAGGTTTCCCTCAGGCAGCAAATTCACATTTGCATCAGAAAACTAAGATCGAAACACAGCTTAATAGTATCGAATTTCCAGACATTCATGGTATCATTCAAAATGAACCAGTTCAACAGATCTAAATATTTATATTTAAGCATGTCTCGAAATTTTTGGGGTTGACACATGTTCTGTTACATTAAAACTTGATTTGCATGTGCTATTTTTAAAATAATGTTCAGTTCTGAACAAAAGTTTTCTATGTTGATGAGGCTTTGGCCGATCAGTCGAGACTCAGATCCCACTATTTTACAAGCTTGACGTTCTGGATTCAAATCCCATCACACATGTAAATATTTATTTCACTTATATCAAGTTATTGACTCATTGTGTTTCGCACCACGGTCATATTGATGAATGTGAAAAGTTATTGATTGATATTGGTAATAACTAACAACAAGTGAATTATACTGCAACTATAAAGTTCAATGAGATAAAATTTCAAAACAGATTTGTCGATTTGAGGTCAACTCATCAAACCCCTCTTTCCCAACCAAAAACCTCCAGCTGCATTTCTTTCTAGTTACACCTAGATTTTAGATTATCCCAGGTTTTCAGAAGATAGTTGGGCTTCATTTGACTATCTTTCTTACAATTTATTAAACAATATATTTTTAATCGAAGGATGTTAACCTAATCAGTACTTCTTCATACTTACCAGAAGACTCTTCAGCAACTTCACCCTATAAATATGTAAAATTTCTCCTTCAGCATCATAACCAGAAATCAACATAATCAAGCCTCTTTCAGCTTTCATAGAACAAAATCTGCCCTCAAGCTATCCATCAATGGCAGCTTCTAACCTTCACCTACTTCTATCGTTGATCATGGTGATTTCTCTCTCAAGCTTCCGTCCAAGCTTGGCGGCTCGCCACCTATTGCAAACTTCTCAACCACAGCAGCCAGCTTTGCCGACAATCCCACCGCTGCCTAAGGTCACATTGCCACCGATGCCAGCAGTGCCAAACTTGCCAACCACCACGCTACCCCCAATGCCAAGCAATCCTTTGCCACAATTGCCAACTAATCCAACCCTTCCACAGCCCACATTGCCGCCCATGCCCGCCATTCCAAAGGTGGCACTGCCTCCACTTCCGGCCAACCTACTTCCCACCATGCCTTCGATTCCGACCATCCCGACTACAATGCCTTCTTTCCCTTTCCTCTCACCCCCACCATCAAACTAATCCTTAACATTATTACGATCACCATTTTCATTCAATGAGGATTCTATTTTATGATTGCTTTTTTGTGTGTTGCTACTATGTTTCCTTGCTACTATAAGCTATTCGAGTAGTTTGGTTTGGTTCAGAATGTTCCAGGTTTATTTACTATGTATTGTATTGTCTGGGCAGACTGAGTTGTAAAATTGCATTGTTGTATAAGCCGTCCTCAATGGTTCACCAGATTTGTTAATGAGATTTCCTATTTATTTGTTTCTTGTATACCTTGTGATCAAGAAGAGTTTTTATAGTTACTTGTTTTGGCCAACTTCATCTCCCTTTAACACAAAAACACACACACACACACAAAGTCAACATTCGATTAGAGTTACCAAGAAATCAGCCAGATACGAGAAGAATGAACGAACAGAGGAATTAATAAGCCAAAAAGAGGGAGAGAGAACTTGACTAGTTAATTTGCAATTTTGAGTGAACTAATTAGTACAATATTTTACTATAGATTTATCTTAGTCAAACATCTTCCGTGGTTCTGTATATAAATGCAATCGAGTTGTCTAGCGTATTGCACTCTGAAATGGTGTATTGCAAAATAATCTAGAGGATTGCTACGTGATCTTTCAACATTTGATAGTTGAAACAGAATAAATATAGCCTGAACAAAGATCAGAACCTCATTTTTCCGCATTTCGTTCATACACCATATCCTTTGTCCCTATTAATCTTAAAGTCTTTCACTACAAAAAGGGGCTCTAATTGACAGATAATAAGCACTAAATATCAAAGAACAATAAATGGCATCCGAAATTCTTGCCTATCTATTTATTAGTTTCTGCTGAACCAAACACACAAGCCATTTATTTAATGTGCAATTTCTAAAATGGTGAAGGCTTATTAACAAAATGGAGTTTGGATTGCATTAAGTTTGGTGGATGGAGGCATAAAAGGACTAGATGGGATGGTTCTTGGGATATTAGGCAGTGAGGTTGCGGTGACAGGCAAATTCACCTTTTGAACTTAAAGCCAAGGTCCAAACATAAGAGTATGAAACTTGTTGATAATGACAGTATCATTTGAAAGGAACCCATTTTACAGGTCTAGATAAATACATTTACTGCATGATTGGCATGCAGAAATGAGGCACGAATGAAATGAGCATTCCCAAATCCATTCCAAACACTTGATTGGTATGACTTAGGGAATGGAATCCTCATTCACATATGCTGCCTATTCCCAAAAGCATATGATTAGTCATTCATTCTTATTCCATGGTATTAGCTATTCCCAAGATTAGGAATATATTATAATTTGTCAATTACAAAATTACTCTTCATAAAATCAAATAAGCCTAGAATTTCCACAAAGCTTCATGTCATATTTATTTATTTATTAAAAAAATATTTATTTAATTAAAAATTATTTATTTTATTTTAAAATATTATTTATTTAAAATATTATATTTATAAAATATTCACTTATTTAAAGATTATTTATTTATGTAAAAAAAAATTTTACTAAAAAATTGCTTACTAAAAAATTGCTTATTTATTTATTTAAAAATTATCTATTTATTTAAAAAGTATTATTTATTTAAAATACTAATTGTTTAAAAATATTTATTAATTTATTTAAAACTTTAAAAATAATTTCTTTATTTAAAAAGTAATATTTATTTAAAAATGTTTATCAAGCAAATATATATATATTTATGTATTAATAATTTTATTTAAAAGTTCTAATAATTAAAGGGTAATTTAGTTATATAAAGTATTTTCGTTCCATTCATTTCAATTGTTGTTGATTACCAATCAGGATATTGAAATAAAGTAACGAATGATCATACCGTTCCTTTCTAATTCCTTGTACGTACCAATCATAGGAAAGTAATAGTTACGTTATTTCTTTCCTATCTTTATTCCATTCCTAAGTCATTTCTTTCCTATCTAATTCTATTACCGCATACCAATCAATTCCGTTCATGCATACCAATCATGCCGTTAGTGATAAATAACCTCAACACCCCCTACGGTTTGACAAAGTTACCACAACACTCTCTAAGGTTTGGATAATTACCGTCATACCCCTTTCTATTAGTTCAACCAACGGATGATTAAAATTATCCAAACATCAAGGAGTGTAGAGATAATTATCCCATATATTTAAGCATATCTGAAAATTTTGGTATTGACAAATGTTACATTAGATTGAAACTTGTTTTGAATTGGCTATTTTTCAAATAATATTGAGTTTTGAACTAAATTATACCACGTCAACAAGGCTTTGGTCAATCAGTTAATAGCCAGGTCCCATATCCCACAAGCAAGATTTTCAATTCAAATCCCATCACAAGTGTGAATATTTAACTTGCTTGCATGATGTTAGTATCTCATTGTCTTCTCTAATCTGTTTGTTAATGGTAAAATGTATTATCAAAATTTGTAGCAACTAATAATAACTAAATTACTCTGTAACTAATAAAATAAAATTCAGACAAGAGTCTGCTTGATTAGAGGTTAATTCACCTAATCCTTTTTTCCAAGCCACAAATCCTCCAGCTGCACTTTTCATGTTTCACCTAGATTCTATATTATGACAAGTTTGCAGAACATAGTTGGGCTTCATTTGACTAATCTTTGCCGCAATTTATTAAGAAAAAAAATGTTGCAAACAAATCTACTTTATCAAAGGAAGTTAACCTAATCAATCCTTCTTCATACTTACCAGAAACTACATCCGAGCAAACCCCCAAGACTCTTCATCAATTTCAACCTATAAATATGTGGTACAAATCTCGTTCAAAATCCAACACCAGAACAAAACAAAAAAGCTCTTCCATCTTTCGACAAATCACCAATCAGGCCTCAAGCTATCTATCAATGGCAGCTTCTAACTTTCACCTCCTTATATCTTTAATCATAGTGATTTCCCTCTCAAGCTTCTGTCCGAGCTGGGCGGCACGCCACCTATTGCAAACTTCTCAACCACCGCAGCCATCTTTGCCAACGATCCCACCGCTGCCAAAGGCCACGTTACCACCACTGCCCGCCATGCCAAACTTGCCAACCACCACACTACCACCAATGCCAAGCAATCCTCTGCCACAATTGCCAACTAATCCAACCCTTCCAAAGCCCACATTGCCGCCCATGCCCTCAGTTCCAAAGGTGGCACTGCCTCCAGTTCCGGCCACCCCACTCCCTACCATGCCCTCCATTCCAACCATCCCGACTACTACGCCGTCTTTCCCCTTCCCCTCACCTCCACCATCAAACTAATCCTTGGGATATGCCACCATTACTCTGATCACTACCATTTTCATCCATTAAGGATTAGATTTTATGGTTGCTTGTTTAGGTGTTGGGATTATGTTTTTTCAGTAGTTTGTTTCAGTTTGGATTGTTCCAGGGTTTAGTTACCTTGTATTGTATTGTGTTGCAATCCGCATTGTTGTATATGCCATTTTCAATGGTTCATTAGCCTTTCAATGAGATTTTCCATTTGTTTGTTTTGTATCACTGGTGATCAAGATGAATTTTTACAAATACTTGTTTTGGCCAACTTCATCTCTTTCTAACTCACATGCGCTCATGCCAGACACGCAAAAAAAATAAAAAATAAAAAAAATAAAAATAATAAATAAATAAAATAAAATAAACATTCAATTAGAGATGTCAATAAATCAGCCTGATGCAAGAAAAATGACCAAATAAAGTAACTGAAGCCAAAGAAACAAATTTGACCAGTACAATACGATCTGCCAAAGCCAAGTGTAAATAAAGGAAATTTAATTGGAACATTGAATGTTCTAACTACTAGAAAAATTTTCTATAGATGTACCTCAGTCAACCATTGCTGTATATAAAGATCAAGCATATCCTTTGTTCTTACTTAACCTACTGTCCCCAATTGAAAGACAACATACACTAAGTATCAGAAAACCATAAATGGCGCCAGAGATTCTCCCCTATCCATTCATTAGTTTCTGGCCAACACACAGCCCATTAATTTTAGGGATGATTACCTCTACATCGCCTGAGGTTTGGCGCATAATTACCAGAACACCCCCAAACGTTTGGATAATTACCGTTACGGCCCTTACCTGTTAGTTCGACTCTTGTATAATTACAATTATACCCCTTACTTGTAATGTTTTCAGAACTTTGAAGGGGTGTAATGGTAATTATGCAAATCCCATGGGGTCTCTTGGTAGTTATGCCAAACCTAAAGGGGTGTACATGTAAATATACCTTAATTCGTTGTACAAGTTTCTACAATGTTGACGATTTGTTAATAAAGTGGATGGTGAAAAATTAAGTTCAGCTTGATGGAGGAAATATAAAAGCACTGGATGTGATAGTTGTCGGGGATATTAAGCAATATGCAATGAGGCTTCACTTAGGCAGCAAATTTACCTTTGGAGCAGAAAGCTATGGTCCAAACACAACCTAAGATTATGAAACTTTTTGACAATGATGGTTTCATTTGAAATGAACCCATTTGACAGCTACACAAATACATCTAAGTATGTATTGAAGTTTGGGGGGTTGATTTGAATTAACCATTTTCCAGTAATATTGAGTTTTGAACTAAATTGTGACACGCCGATGAGGCTTTGGTCGAACAGTTAAGATTCAGGTTCCAATATTCATCGGCTTTGGTCGAACAGTTAAGATTCAGGTTGCAATATTCTTCAAGCACAACGTTCCGGATTCAAATCCCATCACAAGTGTGAATATTTACCTCGCTGACGTGAAGTTATTTCTCATTGTATTTTCGTAATACGGTCATTTTTTATGAATGTATTAAATTATTGATTGATATCTGTAAAACTAATAATAACTAAATTATTCTCCAATTCTATAAAGCTCAACAAGATAAAATTCAAATAACAGACTGATCGATTGGAGATTGACTAATCTGACCCCTCTTCCCAACCAAAAACATCCAGCTGCATATTTTTATTGTTACACCTAGATTCCAAATTATAACAAGTTTTGTTTGGGCTTGACTTGACTAATATTTGTCAGAATTTATTAAGAGAAAATATTATAAACAAGTCTACCTGATCAAAGGAAGTTAACCTAACCAGTACTGCTTCATACTTAACAGAAGAGTCTCCATCAGTTTCACCCCTATAAATATGTGACATTAATTCTCATTCAAAATCCATCCCCAAAATAGAACAATAAAACCTCTTTCGTCTTTCTACAAATCACCAATCAGCCCTCAAGCTATCTATCAATGGCAGCCTCTAACTTCCACTTTGTTCTATCCTTAGTTATGGCTATCTCACTCTCAAGCATCCATGGCAGCTCTGCCACACGACACCTATTGCAAACATCTCAACCACCACAGCCAGCTTTGCCAACAATTCCACCGCAGCCCAAGGCCACATTGCCACCACTGCCCGCCATGCCAAACTTACCAACCGCCACACTACCACCAATGCCAAGCAATCCTCTGCCACAATTACCAACTAATCCATCCCTTCCAAAGCCAGCGTTGCCACCATTGCCATCCACCATGCCTGCCGTTCCCAAGGTGGCGCTGCCTCCACTTCCGGCCACCCCACTGCCCACAATGCCTTCAATTCCAACCATTCCAACTACCATGCCCTCTTTCCCTTTCCTCTCACCCCCACCTTCAAACTAATACTTGGGATCTGCCACCATTACGTTGATCACCATTTTCATTCAAAGGATTGGGTTTAATGATTGTTTTGTGTGTGTGTGTGTGTGTTATGGTCCTGTGCTCTTATTAGCTTTTCCAGTAGTCTGCTTTGGAGTGGATTATTTCAGGGTTGAGTTACTCTGTGTTGTACTGTCTAGGAGATTGTGTTGTATTCTGCATTCATGTATATGCCATCTTCAATGGTCCATTAACTCTGTTAATGAGATTTCCCATTTATTTGTTTATTGTATCACTGATGATCAAAAGGACCTTTAAGAAATACTCGTTTTGGCCAAGTTCATCTACACACACACACACACATAAATCAGCCTGATACAAGAAAAATGACCAAATAAAGGAATTAAATGCCAAAGAAACAAACTTGACTAGACAACCTGCCAAAATATCAAGAATAAATAATGGAAGTAAATTTGTGACCTTCAATGAACTAATTAGTATAAGTCAGTAGATTACCTCAGTCGACCATCTTCCATAGACAAATGTAATTGAGTTTTCTGGTGAATTGCTGATGAAACTGCATCAAATTCATTTTATTAAAATTAATGTCATACATGCGAAGAACATAAGGCAGATTCGATCTTTTCTGGAATACCTTGTAACAGTTTCCCTATACCAATTGGCTCAGTCACTGAAAACTATGATAAAGAAATGAAGAATTTATAAATTGAGCATATATATTAACAATCCAGTTCAAGCAAAAGTTTGGGTGCTGGCTCGACCTGATTTTAGTGCTTATCCTGAAAATATATTTCTGTAATTCTATTGCAAGTATAGCTTTGGAGGATCCTCAAACATCAAAGTACAACTCAACGTTTGTAAAACACAATATCACGGCTACAATTGGCCTTGAGAGCTTCTTCCAAACTTTGGGTCCGATCAAAGTCAACTTTAAAAGTGACCATCGTAACATTATCTTTTCCTGTATCATAATCCTGCTTGATGTCCTCTACTTGAAAAGATTGAAGCTGCAAGCAAACAGTCATGTTGAATTAAAAAGGCCATTTTCCTAAGTTAAATTGTAAAGAGAAATATGCTAAAATACACTTGGAAAGTTTCTATCCATAATCTTTTTATGATTCTGCATCACTTTAAAAATGAAAAAGCAAGCACATGGACATGACAAAGGTAGTTTGCCCCAAGAAAAATCCAAAGCTTCATGATCTCATTCTTTTTGTTGATAATCATGCTAAGAAATGCAAAAACATGCTCTCAGGTTTTTCTAATTCCCCAAATCAGATACCATAGCTTTTTTCACAATAAAATTATAACTTAGTTGTACTAATACAGGGTGGCTTGATCTAGAGGAGAAACCACCAAGAATCCAAACAAGATGTGGATACCCTCTATCTAATTTTATCTGCCCACTTGGGGGGAAGAACAGAAAAGAAACTGATTGGCTCGACGCTACTTTGTAATTCATTTCGGCACATTCAAACAAAGAGACAATTCACCCTCAAAGACAAGGTATACTTTGTCTTGTTCAGATTTGAATGCAACAAGTGACAACTATAAAGTGAGTCCTTTTTTTGCTTTTTCTTTCTTTCTTTTTTTTTTTTTTTTTT
>JACFYI010002069.1:679352-700407 GCA_014898755.1 Handroanthus guayacan
TTATCTTAGTACTTAAATCTCACATCTTCTCATCATAATTTTAAATTGGTTAATAAAATAAAATCAGATCACAGAACAAGCTATTGAATAAAAAAATTATATTTGATGACGAAAAGTATATTTATAGTGGTTAAGATATATTAGTGGTACGATTCAAATAGCGCATTATATGACCTCAAGGATGCCAAATCCAATTATCTCAAATTGAGTAATAATTCCAAATTGATTACAATTGGATAAAAGACGCAAATCTTGGCATATTCGGTCATTAAATCATTTTTTGAGGGTATTTTGAATCTTTTTCAAGCTTAACTCATATCACATAGGAACATTCAAGATTAATTAATTCAACAATTAAGGAAACTAATTATTATTTGTACAAGCCTTTTTATGAATTTATATATACCAGAGAAATTACTTTGGTTTTATATTCAAGGGATGCCGAATATAATCCTTTAAGCTCAGGATAGGCACACATAATACCTAGGTACACATAATTAAAATATAAGTTGACCTAATCAATAAGTACAGATACCTAATATTGTACATCCATCGAAAGGTGTCTAATTTTAGACTTCCCCAACTTAATTAAACTTAAACAATATTTATAAAAATCTAATTACAACCCTCAAATGAGTTTCATAAATTTAATATGTCGAAAGTCATTTTTGATTTATTTTATGTATTCGATATTAGAAAAATAAATTTTTTAAGAAATGATATTATCATGCCAATTTAAGTGATGTAAGGTTTTGCCTTTACATACCTGAAGATAATTTATAAATTGTGTTCCTCTCACATGTGAATAGATCTTTTGATAAAGACAGAACTTCTCATCACGCATGTAACCGACACATTAATTTAGAATTTTATACTTAGCAGTAAATTTGGGTTATCATGATGTACATAAATGCATGTTACATCATAATTTGGAATTAATTTTACACCTTCCCGACATTTTTTTTTAATAATTGAAAAATTAGGGGAAGAGCCATTTCAACGCATAATTATTATTCAAAAAATTGAACTTGTCATCGTCACCAAAATATCAATACTAAAGCCCATAAAAAATACTGGCTTTCAAAGCACATTCGATACGTGCACATAAAATAAAAATATTATAAATTATAAATTTATATATATATATATTTACACAGTGTGCATTTAATATTAAAATATGATTACATATATAATTTATATAAAGAAAAAAATTAGTGACTTGTGAGCTGTATAGATTCTACACGAATTGTTTGGCAGATAAACAGTGTCCGTTTAAATTGGAAGAAGCCAGCAAAGAAGAGGGCCACTATGACATCCAAGTCCAACCCAATGCATGATGAAGTCCAAGCCCAAAAGGACATCTCTATGTATTATAATAATTTTCCAAGGGTAATAGAGAAACATACACAAGTACTTGGGCAAAAGTAAATATACCCCACAAGAAGGTTCGGAATATTGACCGTTCATTTGAATCAAAAAACTTACTTGTTCACGGTTTACCAATTCAATGAATAGTTAAACTGTAAATAAATCGTGAATCGTAATTGACTTGTGATATCATAACTATGAAATACATACTCTTTACTGACCAAGATGATAATAATATAAAGGGAAAATCACACTATATACAATCTAAACTATTAAATGTTTTGCACTTTACCACTTAAATGAACTGATGACAATTTGAACTTGATAAAATTTTGTACAGTGTGACTAAGTGCATTTTTCATGAGAATATTTCACTAGGATCCCTTCACATACAAAGTTTAATTGATGAAGTATAAAAATGACCATAGTGTGAATGAAAAGTGCAATTATCTCTTCGCGCATGCATTCCTTGTGAGAGAACTCTAGTGAAATATTCCACCGGGATATACAATTAGATAGGGTGTATAATTTTTGCAAAGTTTAGAACGTAAAGTTAATTTTTTTCCTTTTTTGTTTAGGTAATAAAGTGCAAAAAGACCAATAATTTGAATGATCATGCTTTTTTTTTTTTTTTTCCTTTTGCAACTTTGCTCTTGCTTCTCATTTTTTTCATTTATTTTTTTAATTAAAAATAACTCATGTTACTTCATAAACAACCTCAAGATTGTTAATGAAATTTTATATTGTTACTAATTAATTTAAAAAAACTTACAATATAGGTAAAATTTCGCAAAATCAAATAAGGATTTTTTAAAATATGTTCAAAGCACCATCTTCATTTACTTGGGCTCGTCCGCTGGACCGCTCCAGCGCTGCATCTTCTTGGAGTTTGTTCTCACAATTTTATTGATTAAATAATGACAAAAGAGAGAGTAGTCTCAATGCGTCGCTTTGGCCGAGTGGTTAAGGCGTGTGCCTGCTAAGTACATGGGGTTTCCCCGCGAGAGTTCGAATCTCTCAGGCGACGATGTTTTGGACAAAATATTTTTCCTTTTTCTTTTTTTTATCCCCCCAAAGGAATACTAAAAAAATACAAATTTAAGAAAGTCAAAGGAACACCTGTCCCAGATACAACCTCGTAGACCAGTCCTACCCTTGACGCGGCAACTCGGTCAGGTCTTTCTTGCTAGCTCCCTCATCACATGCCACGTGGCAGGTGGGCTAACTTATGGAGAAGAGAAAAGGTCATAATTATTTATTTATTTATTTTCCTCCACACAATTGGGAATCAATTCCTTCAAAGTCAAAACTTCTCTAGATAGTTTGTCCCCATACATACCTGAAGAGGCTTCTTTTAGTTTGCTAACCCTTTTGGTTTTACATTAAAAATTCATAATTTGGCCTTTAATTTAGCCCCCACTTAATGGGGTCAAGCCAAAAATTTCTTGCCTATTAATTGCACTTTTAGCCATTTCAAGTGGGGGTTCTTGACTTTGGACTTAACGACTCAAAGAAGTTGAAATTTCATGGAGGGGTTTTTGAACTTAGGATATTGTTAATTATTTGTAGAACTAGAGCAAGTTGATGACTTTGGGATGAGCTGGGATGAGGTAATAGGGGTGGACAGTTGTGTGTTTTTTGAAGATTAAGAGGCTAATTATATGATTCATGGACACTAATACGAATATATGAAGAATTTCATTTATGCAATGTAATATTATTGATGATTATTTATGATCATTAGAATATCATGTCTGGATACTGTTCAACATAAGAGTATATTAAGTTTAGAAATTTTTGGGGACATTAAGATATTAATTTATACGTGGATGTAGTTGTAGAACGCATGTCAACGAATCAAGCATAGAACCTGACAACTTATATGTTGTTTACTTTAATATTCTTATTTATATCCATTTATAAAGTTGTGTAATTCTTTAAATGGATCCTGTTTGGAGATAAGTCTGATGTAACAAAAACAGATATTCTAATAATTAAAACTTGCAAAAGAGATGGAATAATTCCTATGCGTTGTGCGTGCACTTTGATGGCTTCAAGCTTGTCCATGAACTAAGAGCACTTTGAAGGCGATCATCTATCTTTTTCATAGAATATATTCATTGCATATTTTCCAAACAATTTAATCAAGGAAAATAAGAGAATATTTTGGTCAGCAAAAATATAAATTTTGATCCAATATGTTGGACTTTTTCTTGGAACCAGTCCTATGTTCCCTAGCTCATATTCATTGATTTAATTATTTGTCACTAACCTATCCTAGGAAGAAGAATAAGTTCACATGCAAGTTACACCAAGTGTGGCAAATTGGTAATTGTGGTAGAATACATTGTACGATTGATATCAATTTTTTTCCTATAATTTGAGAATTTTAATAACTAATTTAAAGAAAAATAAAAGAAGAATTCATATAACGTTTTCAATATATATAATAATATTGCATCATTTTTTTCTTCATTTTTATATTTTGGCAATTTTGTAAAGCACGAACAGGGGTGAGCAAAATTCTCCATTAACCAAAAAAAACCGATTAACTGACCGAACCAAATTGAATTAACCGAACTATTTTATCCAATAAAATTTCAATTCGGTAAACAGTTAATATTTTTTAGATTTTCGGTTAATTTTCTGTTCAGTTAATTTTTTGTCCAAAATCGGTTTTTAACCGAATTCACCAAAAAGTGATAAAATTAATTTTTTGTTAAATTTTTTTCAACTAATTTTTTATTAAATTTTTTTTCAACAAAGTTTTTATTGAAAAAGATAATTTATAATGTGATGTTTATGTATAATATGTAATAAAGATGAAATATAAATTTGAAATACTTATATATAAGTAACAGATGTTATAACTCCAATTTGGTATTCTCAAAAAAATAAAAATTCAATTTTGATTAATTGGTAAAAATTAACCGAACCAAACCGAACTGAATATTCTCAGTTAATTCGGTTGGTTAACCGAAAATTTTGATTTGGTAAATGGTTAAAATTTTTCAAAAATTTCTATCGATTAATTTACCAAACCAACCGATGCTCACCCCTAAGCATGAAAGAATGCCTTCTGCAATACACTCACACGTATTATTGCTTTTTGAGCCTTCAAAATGGTAACAAAAATAAATAAATAAATGATATTTGCCTCTATTATTATTATTACATAGAGAAATTATTTTATTTAATCAATAGGTCAAGCCGTCAGTATCAATATTTCATATATTAAAGATGGGATATACTAACTAGGATGTGAAAAATCCTCTAATCTATTATAAATAGAAGGAAAGTTACTCAAGCTATCAGGTGATACAGAAAAGCCCTAAACGCCATCGATGAGAATTGAAGTCTCCACCTTACCATTAGGACAGTGCCTTATTGACATATCTACATCTAATTAGGGATGTCAACGGGACAGGATGAAGATGGGAATGGGGAGTGCTTCCCCACTAGCTCCTTGCCCTGTGAAGAAAAACTGAACCCCATCTGATGTAGTCCAGAGATTGGGCTAGGGATCAACAGGGAAATTCTCGGGATCTTGACTCGGGAACACGGCTGACTTTGATCGAGTCAGCGTGCAATGGCGAAAAATTGCTCTAGTGCTCTTGTGTGCAAAAAATGTGCGTGGTATGGCGAAAATTCTCTCTAGGACTATCGTATGCTAGAATGAGTCCCCCTTACTTCGTCGTCATTACGGGGTATTTATAGTATTTAAGTTGAGGATTAGTGGGTTTACGGGTTCGCAGGCCCATTTTCTTTAAGTATGGCTTCATTCATTAATTATTTATATTTACCATTAACCATATTTAAATCCAACTAATTTGTTATTTTACTTTTATACCCTTGAGGGGTATATTAGGTATATCACCATCCCCACTTTATTTCTTGCGAGAATGAGATATAGGTACCTACTGTGAGGAATAAGACCTCCGCAAGTATTTGCAAGTACCTATTAACAAGTTAAAATATTTAAAATTTTATAAAAATATTTTAATTTTAATCTTGAAATTTATAATTTAATTGTTTATATTTTAATTTTGAACATAGAACAATAAAATAATGTCAATAACAATATAATGAAGAGTTCAATTTACTTAACTTACAACAATAATATCTAGTTAAACTATAAATTGTAGACTATGGTTAAAAATGTTTTTAGCATATATAGAGGAGTATATTTGTAACTACCAATTATATATTATTGGATAGCAGGTACATGCTCTGCAATGACTTAAATATCTATTCCTGCTCTACACATTAAAAGGGAATTAAAAAATCCACATCTCACTTCCACGAGTAAAAAAATATTTCCATACCCATCATGAATGGATAAATCTTCGTGAGTGCTTGTTTTAACGGGTAAAATTGCCATCTTCACTGCTAATCCTCTATTATGAAACCGGAACTGTCTCTAGAGAATAAGAAAAGTATGCAAGAATTACAAACAAGAGAATAAGAATGGTTTAATCTGTAATTACATCACCAATTACGCCCCAGAATACAACAAGAAAACGTGCCCCTTTTTGTCCTCTTTTCTATTTGAAGAAATAACATGCGATTTTTTTGCTGTTTTCATATTATTATTTTTTTTCGTTGAAAAATATGAAAGTCAACAATATTATTTTAAGGGTCAACTATGATGAACTATATGCATTTTTAAATGTTGGTTATCAAATTGTCCAAATCAAATAATATTAAGCAAATGACTCAGAAGAGATTATGTCCAAAGAGAAACATATATTAGGGAAGTTCATCAATTGCATGACTTGCTTTGTCCTAAATAAGTAAAGTTCTTCATGCAATTATCTAGGAAAAATAAAATATTTGAACTAATTTATGAGAAAATTGATTTTTATATATACCATTGTTTTTAATATTTAATCAATGAGGCCTCCATTCAAGTAGTAAGGTATAGTATTATCATCCTATAGTTTGTTGAGAATTTTTCTACTGTTTGGTAATTAGTTATTAAAATTTTTTCTTGTCGTTGTATTAATTTAATTTTGGTTGTTATAAACGTATTATTTTAATATTGTAATTATTTCTCTTCAAGCAAAACAATATATTTAATATTTACAAAATTTTACTTCCCACGTATGGATGATATATTTATATAATTATATCAATCGAATTCATTATTTACAATCTAAGAGTAATTTTAGTTTGGATCTTGAAAACCTATTATAAATCACAATATACCAAAAACAATAATCACCTAAATTGTTAAAATCCCTTACAATCCACAAGTTAATTTGGGAAATCCCTTCACTCCAAAGAAATCATAAAACAATACACAAAAAGCTACCAACTTTTCGTATTTTCCTAAAATTAATAATTTTAGAGCAATTCAAAAGACAAATATAACATGAATTCCCACAAATAAAATAAAATTTATAAAATATAAATTTTTATTTTATTTTTTAGCAACAAATTACTTCAAAGTCAAGTTGCCATTATTTCCAGAAGTTCATGAGTCGGCCAATTAATTACCCAAAAAAATGAAAACAAAAATAAAACAATAAAATAAAATTCAACAAATAATCCCCGCGTACGTATTCATCAAAAAAAGAGAAAAAAAAAAAAAGAAAAAGAAAAAACCCGCGTACGGAATGGTCTACAGAGATTTATTAATTATTACCTTTTCATACACAAAATAAAAAATAAAATAAAATTTCCTTTTTTCGCCGTTTGGTCATACTGCGTGTGAAAACCTAATTTCCTTCTCCTTTCCTTTCCTTCTATAAATTACCCTCGCCACCACCACTTCCAAATCATCCATCATTCTTCTCCCTTCTCCCTTTCCAGCACATGTCTCAAAGGGCTAACGTACCACACTTTTCTTCAATAGCCTTCGGCCTCCTCTCCCATCTCCTGGTTTCCAGTGAGATGAACTCTAATTCCAATTGGTCTTATTCCTGTTAGTTTCTTTTACTCTACGTTTTCTTTCTTAGATTCTCCATTCTTTTGAGAAACGAATCGATTTTGGGTTTTCCCTTGTTTTTGTTCTTTGATTTCTTGAATTTCTCTGTGTTTTTGTTTCAATTTTGATCGAATATGGGTTTGAAAGGATTTGTTGAAGGAGGCATTGCCTCGGTTGTTGCGGGTTGCAGCACCCACCCTCTGGATTTGATCAAGGTCCGGATGCAGCTTCAGGGCGAGGCGGCGGCGGCGGCCCCGCAAACCCTCCGCCCAGCTCTGGCGTTTAACGGTTCCGCCGCCCATGGCGTGCACCTTCCTCCTCCTCGCGTGGGGCCTGTTTCTGTCGGAATCCGGATTATCCAGCAAGACGGAGTGGCGGCTCTTTTCTCGGGCGTCTCCGCCACCATTCTCCGCCAGACTTTATATTCCACTACCAGAATGGGTCTCTATGATATTCTTAAAACGAAGTGGACAGATCCTAACACTAAGAACATGCCCTTGACGAGGAAGATAGTCGCCGGACTCATAGCCGGCGGCATCGGAGCCGCCGTGGGGAACCCTGCTGACGTGGCCATGGTCCGGATGCAAGCCGATGGCCGCCTCCCTCCGGCTCAGCGTCGCAACTACAAAAGCGTGGTGGACGCTATTTCTCAAATGACAAAGAACGAGGGCGTCACTAGCCTGTGGCGCGGCTCATCCCTTACGGTGAACCGAGCTATGCTGGTCACTGCGTCACAGTTGGCATCGTATGATCAATTCAAGGAAATGATTCTGGAAAAAGATCTGATGAAAGACGGCCTTGGGACCCACGTGACGGCGAGCTTCGCCGCTGGGTTCGTGGCGGCGGTGGCGTCGAATCCAGTGGACGTGATCAAGACGCGCGTGATGAACATGAAGGTGGAGCCGGGGGTGGCGCCGCCATACAGTGGGGCCCTTGACTGTGCCATGAAAACGATAAAGGCGGAGGGGCCCATGGCGCTTTACAAAGGGTTCATCCCCACTATCTCTAGGCAGGGTCCATTTACGATCGTGCTCTTTGTCACACTGGAACAGGTCCGGAAATTGCTCAAGGATTTCTAAAATTAGCTGATAATGACGAAGAAATTAGAAAAAAAATTAAATTTTAGCAAAATATAATGAAGAATATGATTATGCGACGAAGTTTAATGTAATATTCTCAAGTGTTATACTTACTATCTTTTATATTAAAGTATTAATGAAAGGAATTGTTGAAGTTCACTTTAAACTAACGCAATTATTTGATTTGGTCACGAGGAATGTGTAGTAGTTCAAAAATCCTAGGAATATAATGTTACGTGAAATTTTGCACAAAGTCTGTTTTCACGTGTTTTACCAAATGTTTGTGTCATAATTCTATGTCGTCTTATATCAAATTTTGTCTTGAGTTGAAAGTGATGTTAAAGTAATTTATAAATTGTTCTTGTATTATATATTTTTTATGAAAGTAAAATCTTCAATATAAGCAATACCGTGTACTTAAGCTTTGGAGTGTTTTTATACAATGCTACGTTAATTTTGAGATTTATATATTATTATTATGTGTAATTAATTAATATTATAAATGAGCAAAATAATATGCAAGTAACACTTATTTCTTTTTTGTGGAGTTGGTCCAAGTGTGAAATAAATTTGTGGGGTATGAACTTTTTGAAGCATTCTAGATGCAAAATATAGGGCACCACTTTAGATGGGCACTACTTTGTAGAATTGACTTGCCAACTAATTTTACGATCTCAATATTACTACTTGAATAAGATTTTATTAGTCTTTAATTTAGAGAATATTTTGCTAATTTAGGAATCTTCTATGAGTGATGTAAATAAATAAAGGAAGGTGTTAATATTTTAAAAATAATTTAGAAAGTTTTATATTTGTAAAAGATTTTAGCATCTTATTTAAGGAGTCTATAAGCTATTTGTCTTAAAAAGTTACTAAATATTTTATAATATTCTATGAGTTCTCAAACACTCTATTAAATGTTTTCAAAAGTTTATAAGTTTATTCAAACACCCAATTAATCTGTTAAAATTCAACGCCGGTTAAGCATGCGAAAAGTGGTTAGATCTTCCTATATGATTTTGGGCAATCTTTCACATGAGTTAGTTTTTGGAATAAGTTAAACCAAATATTTATTTTAATATAGTACCAGATCCAAACTTATTAATCATTTTAGGCTACAGGGTATCGAGCTACCCATTTATGTTGTTTACGCTCTAGTTGTCCGATCTAGGGCTACAAGAGCCGAGAAGAGATAACTTTTGGAGTAAGTTACAACTAGTATCCATTTTCAATAAGATCTTAATCTATATTAAAATTATAATCTGGTACTTGGGATGTCCCATAATAAATTTCCAAAGAATGAATTCAAATTCAAAGTTTTATTTCACTTAATTCAACCTAGTAGGTAAACAACAATTTCATTATTAATAATAACATAATAGTAATAATAATTGTGAAAGGGAATAAATTGAAGAGGGGGGGCTGTGTTTAATTTCAATGCTCAACCGGACAGGTTATATCTGTTGTGCATCCGACAAAAGCATAAAGAAGTTCAATCAAATTGTTCTTTAACATTTTTCCAATCAAATTGGCCGACATTTTTTTCCCCTTTAATCAACAATAATCTTTTTTAACATGTTATTTAATTACTCTTCAATTGATAATTTTTGGAAAAAAAAAACTTTTTATAGAATTTTTTAATTCGCCATAATTTTCGAGTCTATGTAGATAAACAAACAAACAAACAAATAAATAAATAAGCATATAATATCCAATGAGAGCGTGTGTTTAGCCCATGAACATGACCATTGTATTTGTAGTGTAGGATTAGGACATTTGCGTGTGGGCCCAATTTTGGTGTCCTCCACGCAATCCCACTTTTATCATGCTTTTAAAGTTTGAAATTATACAATTTTTCATTTCAATTTCATATTATTAATAATCCATATTTGCAAGAAGCCCCCCCGCCGGCCTTATATTTGCACAACAGAGATTAGCCACCTCCTCCTCCAGGGATGGTAGTGTAACGGTCCAAAGTATAATTCACTTTTCGAAGTATAATTCCAAGTGAATTGGTAAGTCTCATGTATTAGGTTCAATTTCCCTCTTTATATTTGTTCACACACTACATGATCTTTGATCTAAGTGGAGGACCAACACTGACTTTGATGAGCTATACTAGATTTTTAGTGGTGTTATATTGACGGAACAGTGCTTATACTGATTAGATGAAATCTTTGATATATTTGCGATTAAACATAAGAGTATGAATATAATATAGCGAAAGCAGTTTGAAAGTTTTCACTACCACTCCTTCCATTGTATTTATCAAGAAGAAAAATAAATACTACAGGAAAATCGGTGGATGCGAGCTACACGTCTGGTCCTGTGCTGCCATATAGTATTGATGGCACATGAGAATTTCAAACAAGTAGTACAAATATCTTTAAAATGGACTAATTTTGAGTAGCATATATCGTCTTTTATAAGTAAAAATTTATGACCTTGTTTTTCTTATCACCAATATATATTTCTAACTTGGGCACCAAAGCCTATGCTTGGATCACCATCGTGACTCGTCAATTCTTCCCCTAATTTCGGGTTTAGGACCTAAATTTAAGCACACCAAATCCCTTGTTTTTCTTCATAGAAATAAATCGACTTGATGTGGTTAATCCCAACTATGTGATTCGTATCAATTGGGCTCCATATTTTCTAAAAGGTCCCTATCAGTCCTATATTGCACAACACTACAAAATCAAATTCTAATTTTTATTTATTTATTATTCTTTTTCTCGTCTATTTTTAATCCAAAAATAACCACAAAAAAATAAAAAGAGAAAATAAACCCTTCAATTATTTCCAATCCTTTCATTGTATTGCTCCAAGAAAGGTGGCTTGAATTTGGACATAGACAAGGACTTACACAAGCACCAATCACGCGGTTGATGCATGAACAATTAAGAACAATCGACCAAGTTTATGATCCTAACCACAAGGGATATTGTTGTGGAATTAAATGATTTTAGGGTCTTCCTAGTAACTAGATTTTAATCATGAATTAAATTAAATATTCAAATTCAAATAATCTCTTCTTTCTGGTCACAAATATCATGCTTAGATTTTATCCTATCAAATTATTAGTTTTGCTACGTTATCCTAAATAAAAATAATTTGAAACAATATATTCTCATAACTTTAAGTGGCAGGAACACTTTGCAGTCCAATTGAATTTTCCAAGCGAAATATACAAATCTAAAGAATAAACGTTTAACTCCTAAAAGAAATTTTAGGTAAATGAATATAGTTTTACTAAATAAAAATAAAAGTAATCATATAAATATTAGATGTAGGAAGGGTTTGCGTTTTTATAAGTACTTTTTCAACTTTTAACTTTGATTAAATTTTTATATTATCCAAAATCACTGCTTTTAATTCTGAATTTTTAAAATTAAGCTTAAAAAAAAAAAAAGAATTTTTAAAATTAAGCTTAAAAAAAAAAAGAATTTTTAAAATTAAGCTTAAAAAAAAAAAAGATTACAGCTAAAAGCAGTTCACTTCCAACTTCAGCAACTTTTTAGCACTTTTAACTTTTATTTTAAAAAACTCAATTTTTTTTACAGTTTTTTTTTTATAACTTTTCACTTCTTCAAAAAAGTGACGCTCTGAGAAACACATATGTAAATATCTAAAGCTCTCTGCAATTTGTACCAAACCTCGAAGGGGGATCTTGTAATTATCCTCTTTTCTAAATCTTAAAATGAATTTAAAATAATTATCATATAGAATGAATATTAATCATATATTCCCATGTTACTGTTTTCTATAATTACATTTCTAAACAAAAGATAAAATTAAAAATGCATGTGTTCAAAAACAAGCAAAACAAGAAGCCATGAGTGTTGGCTTTTCTGCTGCCTCTCAAAACTTGATCAAACCTTCTTTCTCACACTCCCATTCAGGCAACACTTTTGCCCCCTTAGATTCTAGTTTCCATCTTGTAATATAAGACGATGTCCGAATAAAACCTCGTAAAATATCATTCGAGTTTTACCCCAGGACGCCAACGAGGCGAAAGAGGTGCCCATTTGCAACACTTTGGGAGATTCAAAGCTAAAAGTAGTAGTTGTTTTCCTTGCGGTTTATTGCATCCTTACATAGCATCGAGCGTACCTCCATGACGCTTCGTGGGGGTTCGAGGTCTTTCTCTTGCAGGGCGTTCCCGAGCAATTGTTGCATTTGTGAAGCAAACGTGTCGTCTAAAACCTGATAATTTAGTTGCATAACGAGGGGGAAGACGTCAGTGATTGATCAAACGAGAGAGGAATAATGCCATCAATATACGGTTCAAAAGGGGGGCTCGGGACACAAAGTAGGATCAACGGGCTATACAAACATTAGCTAAAATTTTGAGTTGTATACATAGAACCAAAATAAATCACTCAATATGTTAGTTTAGGGGTGCAAATGAGCCTTATGAGCCGAGCTGAAGCCAAGCTCAACCGAAGCTTGAGATCCTCCTAACTCAAAGTCGAGCCAGCTTTGAAGTCTCGTGAACCGAGCTTGAGCTAGAACTATTTTCAGCTTGAGACAATCTCGAGTCATTCGAACTAGGCTTGCTCCTAAATGTATGTTGTTTTATATTATTAGTTCTAAGTCCAAAATTATATTTATGGTTTACTAAATTAAACAATTCATGATCTAATTCAAAGATTATTTGAAATTTCAAGCTTGGCTCGGTCAAGCTTGAATTTCATCAAGTTGAGTTTGACGTAAGACTAGTGGGCTTTTGGAACTCAAATTTGAGTTTAAACCTAATATGTATGTTTATGTACGTTTATGTATGCTTTGAACTGCAGCATGAGGTTATCCTCAAGCTCCGCTCAACAAGGCTCGATTGCATCCCTATTTTTGCTTATCATTATAAGACCACCAATATTATGAAGAGAAAATCACAAGCAGTTCACAAACGCGTGTTTTAAATCATTCGTGGTTCGACTTACAGTTACCGCAACCCGTGAAGCTTTATACCAAGACCGGTTTTCTTTCCTGTCTTCAAGAAACTTGAGCATATCCTGCATTGAGAAGCATTAATTAGGACAACTAAACGACGGCAAGAATTACATTACGAATGTGCTTTAAATGGCTTCCAAACCTGGCCCATGCGATCCCAGAAACCTCGGCAAACTATTAGAAAAACTTGAGTTTCAAATACAGTGTGCAATTGGTCGACAGTACCAGCAAGTAACTCCTTCAAAGGTTGCATCCTCCGACGTAAATCAGATTCCACAACGTTTTCCTTAGCATCTTGAATTATCTTTTTCACCTTCGTAGCGTTATGCAGTTTTGTCTGTGTTTGAAGGAAAAGAAAAGGTAAAAACAGATTATCAAATTAAGAAAAGGTAAACACGATACTTCTGTTACATGTAACATACATTTTCAACGAGTTTCTCTATTACAGCTTGCACATAAGCCCTGAATTTGGATCGAATCATCACTGTCACTTCACTGAGACATTCTCCAGGAACCATATTCCCACTTTCAGGTATGCAAGAACCCCACGACTTCACCTGTGCTTCTATCTGGGGTCGGAGAGTATCAAGCATCCTTTTCATGGAATTCAAAAGGACTCCCAACTGGAAAACCATCAAAGATAAACATCTTATCAGGTTACGAGAAAAAGTGCAAATTACTAACTTAAGAAAGGCAAACTTGTTATACCTCTGTCGAGACGTTGTAAGGAAGAGGATTCCCTTTAGCGAATTTCTGGACATATTTGAGACCAAATTTCATAGGTGTCGGGTTCTCTTTAAGTGGAGATAACACTTCAGCATATTGCTTCTCCAAACTTTCCACTACGGCCTTCTCAACATCTGCAATTGCCTATTCAGAAAAAAAAAAAGCAAAATACGTATGACGAAATGGTTAAAAAAAAAAAAGCAAAAAAAGAGTGACCTATATGACAGAGAACTAAAGAATAAATAAGAATAACATAAGAACAGTGCATACATTTTCGAGCGTAAAAGTATATTCTGGCCATCGACTGATTATTACATCATATTCAGCAAGTGTCTCCTTTATCCGGTCATAGATGTCATCAATGAAAGTAGCGGATTGTTGTGCTGTATAGCTGGAAGACTTTACCTGTCATTACATTAGTCCTCGTAAGAATATATAACGAACAGAGTTTCAATCACTAGTCACGGTATAAGTTATAATCTATAATCTTCAACACATTACGAACTTGTCCCTCATTTTCAATCTTCAATCTTCTAAATATGATCAGGGACTTGTATTGTATTACAGAGCAGAATTATGCCAGCAAAGTAAAATAATTGAGTGATACCTTGTCGAGTTTGCAAAATTCGAGCAAAGCAAGACGCTTATCTTGGATCCAGAGAGTTATATACACATGAAACAATTCTTTTGCATCAACGCCGCCTTTTATATAACTGCAGGAAAGCAATTACAAGATCAACATAATACAAAGTATTGCTGCTAGAAACATGTATGAATCATTAATTATCATTACCTAATATTCCACAAAACAAGATCTCGTTGAAAATCAGCAGTAGCTATGACAAGTTCTACTACCGGAGGTGTTGGTCCAGCAGGCGGGCAAGAAATGAGGAATGCCCTTAATCTACTGAAGAGCTCTGTGCTGTATATGGAGGCGGAAAGGTTCGGAAGGTCTATAAAACTGCAAAAAAGCCACAAGAGGCTAATGAGTACAAGAATTGATAGTTATGAATAGCTTCTAGTGACTGAAGCCAAAAGAGGAATATGGAACTTAACAGAGTATAGCTGTGATAAAATTACAATAATGCCCCCCCAGTGTAGGGGTGTCCTTGTAAATTTACCAAACCACAAGGGGTGATATTGTAATTATCCAAACCACAACTGTAATTCTGTTAACTTCTCCATCAGCTAAACTAACAGGAAACGTGTCATTGTAATATTCCGAAGCTCAGAAAATGTTATTGTAATTAGGCCATAGAGGGTAAGATTTTGCATAATGCATTAGAATTGCGAGGTATAATGTCTTAATTAGAACCATGCTTTGAAATATCAAATGTAAAGGAATCAAAATACCTAGGAAGAAGATCCTGCTTATGGATTTCAATATCAGTCAAAATCTCGTTCTGAATGTTCAAACAAAGTGTTTTCATTTTCTTGTAAGCCGTAGAAAGAGCCACCGGATCCATCAATATGGTCTCGTTATTGCTTGAAACGAACTCATCTGTTTCCGACAAGTGCCTTCTAGACCTCTTCTTTGTGGCATTCTGTGTAAAAGAGTGTTTCACAATCAAATTGATGAAACGAGCTTAATATGAGACGTCAAAAAATGTCAAGACTTTTCTCACCTGAAAATATCGGCATAATTTCGACTGCGCCTCAGGTAAAAGTATATCATGCAAAAGCTTGTAAAGTTTTAAAGCGGGAGAAAGAGCAGGTGCTGCCACTCCTGTAGCAGGTCCAAACACATCAGCTATTCCCGAGGGAGCCGATTCGTCGAGGGACTTGTAGTTCTCGAAAACCAAAGTAAGTATCTGCTCGATTTCTTCAGACACTTCTCCCAAAATACGGACCTAATATTTAATGTAAAATTGTCAAGAGCCTTAAATATAAGCATAAATATAGTTAGAACTAATCTCGAATTTCACCTACCTCCTGGTGACTCAATGTGTGCTTAGTTTTGCCTTTGATCACCACAGGGAGCAGCAAATCATGCACTAAATCTAGGCAGTCTGCCGTTGGTGTGGCAACATCCATAACATACGAAAGATATCTGAGAGGCCAACCAAATTACAATTACGTAAATTCATTAAAATTAAAGAAATGATTATAATAATTTGTTCCTCCACAAAAACAGTAGAACACAAACTATGGTACCTAAGCTTCGTGTATGCATCAGAAACTCCAAAATATGATGCAAATTCATTCACCAACCACTTCCATGAACCATTCAGCAACAAGTTTCTTTGCTGAAACTGTTGGACTTTCATCGCAGTCTCCAAAACACAGTCGTATGCAATGGTCTCCGCAACAGCAGCACACTTTTAACATAGAACACAAAGTTAGCTACATTACTTCAGATGCCAAAAAAATTACTTTTGAGGGTAAACCGGAATTGTGGATAGATACTCAAAGCTTCCATTCTTTCAAACCCTCACAATTCCATGTCAAGTCAAAGGGACGTTGAGATTGGGACAAGGGTATAAAAGACCACAATGCAACGGGGGGTATAAATGGGAATTAATTAGTAAAAAATTGGAGCACCAGTCTGGCCGAATTAAAGAGAGCATTTCGTCATGATTAACCAATTTGTGAACATATTTACGGAAACGTATCAAATCGACCCCTGTTAATCTAACATGCTTAAGTGTTCAGGGCTCTGATTGTAACATTACAAAAGCTGTGTTAAGTTTTCCAAATGAGGGGTGTTTCTGTAATTAGGCAAAACCTTAGGAGGTGCTGAGGTATTTCTCATTTTATAATATTCTTCTCATCAACAATATTAGGTAGACCAATAAGTAATGCATACCTTGTGACTGTTTTCATCTGGAGTAGTTGAATAATTGATACATAACTGTATTTTCCCAACTTGCTCATGCTCTGGTTCACGATAAATGAAACACGTACGAAGCTTCTCCCCCTGCATAAGAAACCTTGACTATTTCACTCGCACAAAAGGACACATTGCCAATGCAATCACAAAACTCGAACTTGAGAAGAAGAGGTCATACCGATTCGTCAGTAATATCTGCCACCTGAAGTACAGCATGGCCACAATACTTTCCTTTCGAATCATGTACTTCGATTACCAGATCATCTCCAAGTCCATCTGGCAAGCTGTAAACCAGTAGCAGCAAAAAATTTACCTATCCATGTCACCAAGATTGAAGAAGTAAAAAGTAATAAAGTAAAATTTGCACGTACAAGACTCGAGTTTCACCAGATCCTGGCTGCATTCTCACTGCATCATCCTCAGGAGAGCTTTTCAATCTCAACAAACAGGAATACGATTCTGTAATAAAAAAAGATAATATTCCATTCAGCAAAATCAAAAATGAAAATTCCAGTATCAATGTGAAGGGCCTTTGTGAAAAACACTATGTATATATATATAATAGAATTATGGAAAAAATAAAGAAACTTGTATCCAATCAGTTCAAATGTTCAGCCAGTAATACATACCTTGTACAACTTCATAAGATGATGAACTGCTCCGCCATGCATTAAAACCAATTTTAACGAGCCCAGGCACTTCTTTTAAATATCGACGAGTTCCAACAACAATATATGCCATTTTTTGATGGAATAAAGAGCCATTCACGGTCACCACTGGGGTTACACGTTCCCTTCGCAATGCTTTCCTCTCAGAAGATACAATTGATTTTACGTTTGATAACCGAAGCTGAAGTGATTCCAACTTCACAACAGACGATGACTTTATTGATGAAAACGTGCACCCAGTAGGTGGCTCAAACCCCATTTTCACTTTACGAACTGCAAAATAACAAGGTTTACAAAGATGTTATGCAAGAGGCACAGAATTAGAACTCAAATACACATTCCTACAAGAACAATGTATATACAAACCTTGAATTTTAATCTTGCCAATGCTTTTCTTTGTCTTTACGGAAGCCCCTTCACTGACAAGCTCTGACGATTCTTTTCGCAGTAGTTCTTCCTCTGACTGTAACAATACCTGTCTCAATCTGCAAATTTAGAATGGAATATTTTAAATACCATTGCAGCAAATTACAGGGATACAAGAAAGTCCAAAACAATAAGCAGCAGCAGCAGAAAATTATACAAAATATGTGGGCAATTAAGAGATTTACCCAAACGCATCCCTCAGCAGAGCACATTCATTTTCCAAAAACGTCGGAGCTTCCATACAGCCTCTGGCCCAGGAGTTAAGACATAGCCGAACGCATGCATCGTAGGAGAGAACAGCATACCAATAACCTAGCCCACTGTATCCAATATGGATTATCAACGATGTTTACAGAAATAATATATATGCTGCTTCAGAAGGATCCAGAAGAGATAAAACAGGAATTTTCTGCTGCAAACATGATTATACTAGAGAACTATTCAACTAATAGTTGGAAACTAGCTACATTACCTTGCGTGATACGTAGGATATCGAGCAGGTACAGGATTAGAGGATGCAGCAGCAGTCCTGTGAAATCCACAAACTAATTTCAATTCAAGATAATTAATGTAAATATCAGTATACTATGTTTGGGTCAAAGAGAGGAAAGCTTTAGGAATATCCAAACATGTACCTTACGGGCACTTCACGGGTATTAACTTCTGTAGCAGCCGATTTTGCGCTCCTATGCTTGTTAGGTTCAACCTCAGTTGCAGCAGCACTAGATGACGCCACAGAAGGGTTAGCATCAGCTCTAGTTGGAACTCTTTCAGAAACTTTATTGACGTGGTGAAAAGAACCAGCCAGTGGAGGTGCACTGGGGATATCATCGTCAAACTTAGTCTGCCGTGGGGCATTGCGAAAATCCTGCAAACATTAGTAACATGAGATTTTGTTTCCAGTTATGCTGTCATTAGTTAAGAGTAAAAATTGCTCATAACCCAAAAACTCAAAGGAAACGAAATAACATCATAGGAACATATGGCTGTAATGAACGAGAGCACAGTTTAAAAGCCCAAACCTGCTTCACAGTCTCACTACTTGACGACACATTGATGCTAGAGAAGTTATTCCCCAGCTTGAATTTTTTCTCAAGTATATTGCTGTTATTGCTTGTAGGTGGCGTAGAACTCAATTCAGAGCTCGAAACGGATTCTGATTCATCATTAACAAAACCACGGTGTGCGGCAGAAAAACCAATCCCTCGTCCTCCTCCTGGTCTCTCGTAATAGTTCCCAACACCACTAGCATTACCAATACGTCCATTCAGAAAAGCGCTGTGTTTTGCGCTACCATTAGGAACTTTATCATCTTGTGGAGATGCTTCGAGTGAATAACGAGCACCATAACACTCTCCCTCGGAATCGGAGCATGTATCCATCTCCGATTCGGATAAGTTGTCGATGACTCTGTTAACATTCATCCCTGCAGGCATATGGCCACTTCGAAATCGGGAAACGGAGGGCAATCCAGAAGCGGTGCCCCTGTATCTCACCCCCACAATGGAATCAGACTGTAGTTTCTGATTCGACATTGTAAATCAACTCTTTCTCCCCCTACACATAACATTCCAAATCAAAAACCAATAAACTGCAAACTAGAAATCTTTGAGTAAAATACAGACACAAACAAACACATAGATGGGGCAACAAGAAAAATATCAGAATCTCAGAATCATATGTAGCAAGAGAAAAACAAATACACTCCTAATACCCAGAGTATACACAAACACTACCCCAACTCCCACCCAACCCTCACACCCCTCCGAAATCCACCCACTCACCCCCCCTACACACACAGCGACCCACACCTCCCCCCACCAAAAAGACACACACCCACACCAGAACCGCCAGCGAAGATCTAAAATTTGCAATTGAAAGAGAAAATCATGCATAGCATACGAAAATCTGAAGAGAAAAGGGCTGAAGAAAACTTGATTTTGCAGTGAGATTTACAAATCCCAGTCGTTCTTTTATCCTTTACGCTCTTTTCACCAAAAGGTTTCTCAGCAGCCAAACCGAGTGTTAAACCCTTTGTGCATTAACTCTCATACTAAACGCAATTCTCAATCTTTCAACACGGAAAACCTAAGACTCAGAAAAAGTAACCCAATCTGGAGACAATGTACCACGAAATTACCATAAATAACCGCAAATCAAGATCCCATTTAGGAATAAACAGGGCAAAAATTACCCTATAATCGCACAATAAAAAAATTAACTATTGCAGACAGTGTACAAACTCACTTCACTTACACTCTGAAAATCTAGTAAAAGGAGAGATAGGGATCCCAACTTTCTCTGTATAAGGAATTTCGTAACCTTCCTTTCGCTTTTCAAGTTTCCCTGTTCCAAGAATCCTCCTTTTCTGTCTGTGTGCTATTTATTTTTCAAAAAAAAAAAAATCTCGAAACCCAACCCATATTTCAAATTTTCTTGCTGCAGCCCATATGTTTCCAAAAAGGGGTAAATATAAATTATGATTACAATAATCAAGATTAACTTTTTTGCTTATATTTTCGACTTTATCTTTCCTACAAGAAAAGGGAAAGGTTAAAAATGCGAAAGTGATGAACAGAGAAACGGGTTCGTGGGTGGTATCGTGAGTGTGAGGTGGAGTTTGAATCTTTTTTCTTTCAGCAACGGTCGTTTAGTGGAGCCGATATGTGGGGCTTCTCGTATGGGTTAGTGTAAAATTAAGCCATTATTTGCTGAATTAAGAATTTGGAGCATAATTATTGCAACACTTTTTAATTCAAAATAAAGAATTTTGAACACAATTAGTGTGAATGGGGATTGTGGGACAATAAATTATGTAATGAGTTTTTAACCTAATCTGGAAATGGGAGCCTGCTGTGTCTCTACTGTCATCCAGTGTGCAACTTTTATTTTCTTTTTTGTACTTATTTATATGCATATATATATATATATATCTGTGTGTGTATATATATGTTATATGCATATATGACTTAATGACTAAGAAAAGCACAATGTCTAGCTGAGTCAACATATAGTGAAGAATTTCCAATAGGAAAATAAAAAATTCATATATTTCTTATATTTTAAAATTTATATT
>JACFYI010002069.1:700507-721873 GCA_014898755.1 Handroanthus guayacan
TCATGCACCTCAGCAATCAGCATATTCCTAGGTTGTTTTGACCATGTTCTTCCCACCTAAGATCTTACATTTCTCACCTAATATCCAAAAAATTAAGAGATAATTATCTTGACACCATCACATATTTGATTTAATTATAAAAACAATCATATAATTTTGAATTACATTACCGCCCCCAATACAAACAGACCCCTAAAACTCTAGCATAATATTAATTAAAACGTTACAAATAAATCTCTTATTAATCTCATACATTTAAGTTTTCAGAATATTTAATTGCAATATTAGAAGAATTCTATTAAAGTTTCCATCACCAAACTAACCGCATATAATATTATAGTAATTTCTTTTTCTTTTTTTTTTGGCTAAGAATAATATTATAGTAATTTCTTAAAGTCATACAGAGCATTCATCTGATTAGGTCAAATTCCAAAGGTGTTGAGCCAATTGCGCCACAAATTAAGAAACACATTTACCTTGCTGTGAAGCAAATTAAGACATTAAGCAGAAGAAATATAGAATCCACAAGCTCATGTACACATCCAACTATCCTCACTAATGTAATATGTTTCACTAGACAAAGAAGCCAACTATTAAATTTGAACTCGAGCATCCAAGTCTTAACATTAATCGTCCTTTGAACCGAGGACCTGCTGCTTAATCTGTTCGACTCTATCGACCAACTCATCCCGGTTTTTCTGCAGACAAAAATGAATTATTTAGTTATACAGTAAAATTATGGAAACGGAACAAAGCTATTTGAATCGGTTATTCTAGATTGCCGACCTTGAAAATTAGATACCGAGAGCTGAACCAGAGGGTGTAGCCGAGACCTACGAGTTCCAACACTTTCGGGAACTGTCATTTTAATGCCATCTTGTGGTTAGTAAAAACATTGTGAACATGTGTCAAAAATGGGTATATTGTCGCACTGACAGAGGGTTCTTACCAATGGAATAGAATCGATGGCATTAACAACAGCAGCTAGTAACCACAATGCAACTGCACCACCACCACCAAAGACGAGAATAGAATATGTTTCCTCATAATCCAACTGAAATGGAGAACACTTATCAGAATTAACAATTCTGAATATAATATACATTATAGTTTTGCTCTATAAGGTTGAGAATTTAAACTCTACGCTGCAGGATTATCCATGAAGGATTTCACCTACACACATACATACATATATTGTGAATTTAGAGCACGTCATAGTCACAAAGCTGAAAGTTCCTTCTTTTTCTATGCAGGCAAAATATAGCAGTTCCTTTTTTGCAATCAAATCTTCAACTTAGACATTCACGGTATTACAGAAGTTAACATTGAAGGAACGGATACTATACGTTTGCATTAACCAAAAGTTCAGTTATCTTAAAAACTACAAAAAGTTATTGGTATTTATAAGACTAGTATAAATTTTGAAAAGAAATACAAGAAAAATCACTTAAAATAAGAACACACAAAAATATAAAATGCCAGGGTGGCTGATCACAACCAATAGAGAACGTGAAAAGGTTGCTCAGGTAACCGCTCAGGATCGACATGATTGTCGATGTTACACCAAGCATTCATGCTTTCAAATGCTGAATATACTCATCATTGCAACCAAGTCCATATTAGCTAGTCACTTTGCCTGAACTAAATGTTCGAAAACATTTCCACCGAATAGGAAGCTGAGGATATGTAATAGCATATACAACAGTATAACCAAGTTGCCACCAAAAAGTAATAATAATAAATAATAAATATATAAAAACTAAACTAAAATTTAAAAGAAAGAAAAAGGAAAGAGAAGAAGAATTTCCTCCACCACGCACAATTTTCGCTCCTACAAATTCGCTCTCTAACTCTCCATCCTTCTCCTACAACCAAAGGACTCTTTTCATAGACAAGATAAACCATTCCATCTCCTACATCTGGTGGCTTTTTCTCTCCATAGACGGTTATACGTCAAAACCAAACCAGAACTTCTATACTAGAAACTTATCCAGTAGAATATTTTACTACCAAGAAGTTAAAGAAAGTGACTATGTTAGCCTTGTTAGCCTAGGCATGACTGACCAGTGAGATTCCGAAAACCTGAAACCAACTACAACATCAGACATCTGAAAATTATAAATCTCATTATAGAAGGCACAACAAAAGAGGATTAGGCAAAAACCTTTATATCAAAATCCTCCAAGAACTTAAACAGTTGCAAGGGATTATCCATAAGTGAAACTTCTCTTGGCTCTTCATTTAGCTGAGAATCATCATCATCTTTCTTTTCAACAGGAGTATAATCATCTTTCTTTTCAACGGAAGTATCTTCTACTGTTATCACACCATCTGTTTTAGGCTCATCTTTCACATACAGGGTGGTGTCGCTTGTGTCATTCGAGGTTGCCTCGGCAGGTGAATTTCGATAGCATTGAAATCCTGTTTACACAACCACAAAGAGTTAGCACTAGACTTTTCGTACTACAGATAAAACTCATTTGTGAAAACTGCAATCAGGAATGTAAGCGCGCGTGTGTGTTTCTGCGTATATCCTCAGCTCTTGGAAGTTGGGATAAATTCCTTTAAAAAAAAGGACAAAAATTAAAATAGCACAAATAAAACGAGAAGATAACATATATAATCATCTGCCAATTAAGCAAAGGAAAACCACTATCTAATGTCTCTTCAGAAGCTATACTAGATACCAAAACAAACTTGAGGAAGAAAACCCAAAGGAAAATATAGCATCCCAATCAACAAAAATTATTCAAGCATCGTTGTTCTCCATTAGCATCAAACAAGCCCCATAATCGCTCAATAACCAATCCAAAAATCTAAGCTCAACAGGTAAAATACATATACATATACATGTACATCCAAAGCAAACCTCAAGAAATAAAACCCCCACATCCTAGTTACCTTCAAGTGCAAAGAATACCAAAAGGGGAAACGAAGCACAAATATTACCTGAACTGAAGCGGGCTCGATTATGGAGGAAAGGAAAACGGCTTTTGCAACGGAGGGATTGAAGTTGACTGTGACAGGAAGGGAAGTGCTTGGGCGGTAGTGGAGGAAGATTTGAGATCCCTCGAGCAGCGCAAAGCTCCATTATGGTCATCACGACCTCGGGACAAAAGGGTTAGGGTTCTAGGAAATTTATAGAAGGGCCAAGAGGGTAAGAGCTAGGGTTTAATCTTGGAGATCTTATCAACAAAAAAGGGGGTTTAATCTTGGAGGCCCGCTGGGTTGCGAGGAGTGATGATATTCTAAAATTTCAAAATTTTGTATTATCTTGTTATTATCTCCAAGTGAGTGAATGTTGATATTACGTACCCATCCAAAAAAAAAAAAAAAAAAGAATGTTGATATTACGTATGCACAGATTTAGACATTATACATAATATATGAATTATTGAATACAATATTTTATATAAAATTAGAAGTTATCTTTTAGTCAAGCTCAAAGAAAGCGGATATTTTTTATGACGATAAATTTGGAGCTGTTACTCGATCATTCGCTTTACATAAACTTCAAGTTCATGCAATTGTCCGTAAATCATATGAATTGGTAAGTCGCATTGAGCACACACTACGCGATAGCTCATGTCTCAAGTGAATTTTGTAAGAAATTTCTCCAGTCAAATCAATTCGGCCAATTCCTTTTGACGAGAAAATGATATTCCATTATCAATTTAATTTGAAACAACAAATATGGGAGCTAAAATGCACCATTAATGATTAATTCTATTATTATTTCTATTTTTAATTTTCATCATTTTTAATATTTAAAAAATAAATATTATTTTATATGAAAATAATTATTTATATGAAAAATAATAAGCAAGACAGGTATAACAATGAAAAAATATCCAGTTTATGAAACCTAAAACTTCTAAATTTTTGAGTAATCAGTGATTTGAAGTGTAACGATGCTCAGTGACGCAGATACAAAGGCCCAACTATCATGGCCCATATACTCAAGGCCCATTAAGCAACTAGCCAAGAATTGGAGGGGTGTGGCACTGGAATCCGAATTGAACCCCATCTTTAATTAAAATAAAAAAGGAGGGCGATGCCATTTTATTTAAGGCTAGGGAGAAAATAAAGTACTTTGTCACACTATCCTATTATTACATCAATCAAATTCAAAATTAAGATGACAAAGTAGAAAATATTGTTTAAAAATAGTTATATGTCAAAAATTATAAATATTTACATAATGCGCAAATATTCATAGAAATATACACACATAATGCAACAGTTAACCAAATGAGTGCACCAACATTAGGCTATTATGAGTTTTTTGCTCAAAAGGGAAAAAAAACAAAGGTGCAAAGAGGTCAGATATTATCATTGTTTTTTAAAGTCATAATATAGAAAAGGGAAGCTAAATGCTAGGAAGAATATTCAAATTGCGTAATTTATTTCTGATGATATCACTATTATTTATATACATTTATAGGGTTAGGCATACTCAAGTGTTTTTGTCTAACCATAATGTTGGCTTTTTAAAGCAATTACAAGTGATGGCACGATCATGTTGTATGGTCATATCAAAGTTCATACACTTGTGCTTGCAGAGGTGAGATAAGGCTATGCAGAAGAGCATTGTATGGTTGTAATGAGGTCATACATGAGATAAGTTGATATCTTGATGGAAACACGTGGACCTTTTGAGTGGCTTGGATCGTTTTTAGTATTCTAAATTATATTAGGCCTGTGTTAGGGAGTTGGGCTAGTTGGTGAATTGGCTTTTATACAGGATTGTTAGTGGGCTTATTGGCCATGTGATAACTATGCTCACACATCAATATATGTGATTATATGTACAATTATAAAAGAAAAGTGATACATTAGAAGTGATATATATGATTTGTAATGATGTATTTAGGGAGAGAAATACGTTTTTCTTAAATAAATAAATGTAAAAGAGAGAAAAGTATGAATTTAAATGAGGTGAACCTGTTCTTACAACTAGTTTTAGAAAGTTTTATTTATTTTATTTATTTTTTTGTTGGTTCTTTTACTGTCGTATATATTCTAATTTCTAAAGAATGTTTGGAAAATTTTCTCTTCTGGCCATCCCAATATGTAGATACACCATTAAATTGTGTCAAAATTTTCCTTTTCTCCATTTAATTTATCAACACTTGATGAGTGTTGATGAATAAGTTTCATTTAGCAATTCAAAATGTTATGATCTCACAAGGGCTAGTGTTCTTGTCGATAACGGTACCTTAATTTATAATTGTTTTGCTCTAAAATGGATCTTAAATTTTCATTTCATTCTAGATAGCTAAATATATCATTTATATTTTATATCATTGTTTTATTTTTAACATGCTATATATATCCAACCTAATGTATAAACTATCCTGTAAATTTAAGTTGGAGCTATAACCCTGATCATAAATTATATAAATTTGTAAGAATCATGGCAACCCTTTAATTTATATCTTTGTTGTTTTCTTTGTTTCTCATCAACTTGACATCCACATGGTGCATAGACATACATGAAGTCATTTTGTCCATTTGCCATAGGATTCACTTGCACAAATGTGCAGCACCTCACATGTCTCAATGACTTCCTTCACTTTCAACTATACAATTTGATGGGAAAATTCTAAGTATCACTACCCAATTAAATTTTATTAGGTATATGATTGATGTCAATAACATAATTATGTGTCTGTGTGTGGGCTATATATATTCTGGTATTTTTTTCAATATATATCTCTTTCGGTTATAAGTTGAGTTCAGCAAATCTCTAAATCAATGTGTTTTTAACATAGGTCCTGAAATCATATAAATGGATTAGAGTAGATGAAGTTTAAGTAAGGAAATCCTTCGTTGCTCGAATGATGTAAAATAAAAGAGAACAATAACGTGGTTAGTTGAGAAGTCACAGAAGGTTACTATTAAATAAGTCTTTTCTCGATTGATGTGGTCTAATGTGGACCATTCAAATTTTAATAATTTAATTAGTAAAATAGCTTAAATGGTAAACTGATTTGAACTGGGCAAGACGAATTCTAATAAAAATCCATACTAGAAAATATTAATATTGACTTTGCCCTCGTCAATGTCTTTTTTTTTTTTTTTTTTTGTGAGAGGAAACCATTAATACAACTAATTCTTAATACAGTAGAAAAGCCAACAAAACTATTATTCAATAGAATAAAATATTCTATGCGCATTCAAGGAGAATTAAACTCATGAGATCTACTTCTAACTAATTAGGCTATGGCTCATCGGCGTCAATGTCTATTGTTGGTCGGGTAAATAGTTGATAAAAAATTGAAAATGAACAAATAACGAAAAATTTTGCTATAAATGTTAAAAAGGAAAATAATGAATGGGCTTGTGGGATGGTTTAATCCAAAACTAGGCCCAAAATGGGGCCCAATGATCCGAAATTGACGTGGGATGTGGTCCTGGTGGAATCTGAGTCCAGCTCAACTCTTTGCCTTTGACTCTATCCTTCTCTAAATCAAATGCTACTACTCTCTCGAGTATAAAATTGGTTCGTACTCGCTGCCACGCCTTGTCTATTACTCTATTATATTGAGAGTTTTCTTTGTCCTCTATTTATTTTGTCTTTACTTTTTGTTTTAAAAATGGGTCCTCTATTTGTTTGATTGGTCATTTACACTAGAAATTTTGAAATAATAGATGTGTTTGCTTAAATTTTTACAATAAAAAATAAAATGAATAATTATTTATCTCTTGGAGTATTATTTTAATTTGGTTAATAATTTAAAATGTTTATTTGATTGTTTAGAATACATGAAAATATATAAAGTCACAATAGTATATTGAGCGTTTTATAGTGGTAATTTTTTTTTTTTTTTTTTTTTGATAAATTATATAGTGGTAGTTTCTTTTATATAAAGTTGAATTATGATATAAAATATAAGATATTGTCAGTAAGAGCCAATTTTATGCTAGCAGTAATGGTATACTCAATATTTGTGTTTAATATTTTCTAAAATAAAAAATATTTATTTATTTTAAAAAATAAATAAATATTGTTTAATTATTGAATATTTTTTATTGAATCTATTGTGCAGAATAACATTATTAAAAGATGAATTTATCAAGTTGAAGAAAAAAGGAAAATTTATAATTGAAGGAAAAAAAATGAAACATCAAAATAGATATTCAAAAAATTAAAGAAAAATATTTTTTCCCTTATTTTTGATAATAACTTTGTAATTATTTTTTAGTATAGCATTATTTTTGTCAACTCACTTAATGTCGGCTCAAATAACTATCTAAGATGTTTTTACTCTACATATAGTATAGATACTATTAAATACAAGCTTATTTTAATATATTTTTATGTGACTTTCTTAAAATGCATTTTATTATTTATTTAATCATTATGGCTATAATTTATGCGAGACGTAACCCATTACCTATCGCTTCTAATCTCATTATATACATTATGTTAATCATGTTACGATTAGACATACACACATCGAATATGGATTCAACATTATATTAAATATTTACTAGAAAATTATTCTCATTCAATATTTTTAAATGATATACAAAAAAAAAATAAAGGGAATCATAGTCCCGCTCAGAGAAACAAAAGTAATTTTGCGACTTCCACGCGCCGCCACACACACACACACATATATGTATATATATAAAAATAAAAAATCCCAACTGTAACCCCACTGCGCGTACTCTCAGACAACTCAATCCCGCACGCACAAATCCCATTCAATCAAATCAGCCCTCGTATATAATTCAACAATTTCAACCCTTTTTCTCCCATTTTCCCCCAAATTTCACGAATCACTCAAACCCCATTTCCCCTTTCTCCCATGGCTTTGACCAGAGAACAGTATCTCTACATGGCTAAGCTAGCCGAGCAAGCGGAGCGCTACGAGGAGATGGTCCAGTTCATGGACAGTCTCGTCGTCGGAGCAGCCGGCGCCGAGCTCACCGTCGAGGAGCGCAACCTCCTTTCCGTCGCTTACAAGAACGTCATCGGCTCGCTCCGAGCTGCGTGGCGCATAGTCAGCTCGATAGAGCAGAAGGAAGAGGGTCGGAAGAACGATGACCACGTGGTGCTTGTCAAGGATTACAGATCTAAGGTTGAGAATGAGTTATCGCAAGTCTGTGCCGGGATTTTGAAGCTCCTCGCAGATTATTTGATCCCGTCGGCTGCTTCGAGTGAGTCTAAGGTTTTTTATTTGAAGATGAAGGGCGATTATCATAGGTATCTGGCGGAGTTTAAGGCTGGGAATGAGCGGAAGGAGGCTGCTGAGGATACCATGGTCGCTTACAAAGCCGCTCAGGTATCTGTACATACGGTTGTTGGTGTGATATACTATTGGATTTTATTATAGGATGATATAGAAGTATTTATTTTATCCTACTTTTGTGATTCTTTTTACTGGTGGGATTTTATGTTTGTTAAATGAGTGATGTATTGGAGATTTGTGTTCTTGCTGCTGTTGTAATGACTCTAGCTTGTTTCACTTGTACCTTGGTTTTAAATTTTTCATGTGGTTTGTTTGAGAGGCTAGCAATGTGACAATCTTGGCAGGATTGAACAAGTTTTTGTCAAGATTGAAGTTAATGAAGGTGATGAAAGGTTTTAAGATTGAGTTTTGAGATGCTAAGGTTTAAGTGAGATTCTAGGATGTGGAGCATTCAAAGGCTAGATTGGTGTCCTTTCTTAATCTTGAACGAACACTGCAAGAAAATAGTCCATTTGCTAATAGAATAGAGGATATATGTAATGGTATGACGATGGAATATTAATGGATTTAACAAAAGAGCAAAATATATATCCATGATGGCATATGTGATGAACTTTTATTATAAATTTTTACAATACTTTTTCTGTTTGTGATGGAATTACAGAAGTTACTTCCATGAAGAAGTTCAATTCTGTCATAGAACTAAATATGCCAAGTTTGTGAAGGAACAAAATCCATTATAGAACCACATTAGTGGCGACTTTATTAAATCCGTGATGGATTTTTCCGTCAGTAAAGGGGTGTTCTTTAGTAGTGGAAGAATGATACTTTGGTCCAAGAAATCATTAGATGTTGGGACAAAGTCGATGCAAATGAAAATAAAAAGTTTGATCTGCTGCATGTAAATTCACATGCATGGAAAGGAAATTGAACCACACTAATTTCTAACACACTTACGTAAATCACATGTATCACACTTGCATTTCTAACAAAGTTTGCAATGCTGTTTTATTGTCATTGGCAATGAAAATTGAAGAGAGCAGCACTTGTTCATATCTTTCTATTTGTTGATCGTCCAGTTGATCATTTACTTACCCAATCAACTGTAAACAGGACATCGCTCTTGTTGATCTTGCTCCCACACATCCTATACGGTTGGGCTTGGCCCTGAACTTCTCAGTTTTTTACTATGAAATTCTAAATGCATCGGAAAAAGCTTGCAGCATGGCAAAACAGGTTAGTTTCTTATCACATAATTAGATAACTTGTTAACTTTGGGACAATCTCTTGTTTAAGGTTTGAGTTATGGGTCTAAAATTAAAAGGTCACAAATAGGGGCAGCACAAAGTTGACTGAGAAATATAGGAAGCTCCTTTTGTTGCTAGAAAATTCAATTCTTTTTACTTGCTACGCAGGCTTTTGAGGAAGCTATTGCTGAATTGGATACTTTGGGCGAAGAATCCTACAAAGATAGCACTCTTATCATGCAACTTCTTAGGGACAATCTCACTCTCTGGACCTCAGATATGCAGGTGGGCAATGATTATAAGTAGATACCATTCGTTAGTTGAACAAACAAGAGAGATATGTCATTTTGTTTTGGGATAATTGCCTCAGCACCCTTGGCAGTTCTCCTAAATTACAGAAACACCCTCTGTGGTTTTGAACTTTCAATAACCCCCCCTTGCCCATATCGTTACTTCAGTTGACAGAAATTTAATGGGGCCCATGTAACGTAACATTACTGGGGGTCTAGTTGTAATGTTTTAGTGTTGCAATGTTACATATATTCTATTCCGTTACCTGAACTAATAGTAGGGGGGTGGTGTTACTGAAATTTTCTGAACCACAAAGGGTACTTATGTTGAAGTAATTATCCATTTTCATTTTTATGTGCAGTAGTAGTTGCCCACAGGGTATATCAAATGGATTAATTCGGTTGTATCTTTTTCTGGGATTGATGCAGGACCAGATAGATGAGGCTTGACCACTGGCTTTTTTTGCTCCTCAAGGAGGTGGGCTTGAATGTCATAATCTCTCTGTAATTTGCATATATAGGACTTAAAGATTGCTTTATATTTTGAATTGTGTTATTGTGACACCTATTTAACTTTAGATTTTCGGGAAGCACGAAACTTATTCCAATTTTCCTTTCTAATGCTGCTAACCCTATGTTTGGGTGCTAGATTTTAGGAAGGAAAATTCTTTTTCCACTTCAAATTATGTAACATTATGCTTTAATATTTGTATTTTTGTGTGTGTGTGTGTGCGCGCGTGTGCATGTGCGTGGGTTTGTTTGTTTTTTTTGTTTATTTTTTTTTCCTTTCTTTGCCCCGACTGAATTTCTTAGTCCAGATATAGCAGGATATATGAAGAAAGAAAATATGGTGAAATGTAATCAAGTGTAGGAATCACCCTTGGAAGAAAATATCATTCTCATCTTCATATTTTGATGCCAATTGCAAGGAAATTGGTTCATAGAGGAGTGTGGTGAAGCTTAATATTGGTTTCATCTTTTGGCTTCCAGGACTATATCTTGTTAGCATGAGTGATGATATCAAATCTCATTTCATATTTAGGCTGTCCGATGGAACAAAATCATTGCAGATTTAATGAAATGAGTTCTATCACTAAAATGTTTTCATGATGAATTTGTACTGTTACAATTTGTTATTTACTATCTGTCTTGCCACTTACTAGTCTATGATAGACTTGAAGTTTGTCATAGAATTAACTTTTGTAATAAAAATTTTATCACAAACCAAAAAATTATTGTAGAATTTATTATAAATTTGTCACAAATGTCACTGTTATATACACACGCATATATATATATTCTTTTAAATATAAAATCCTATAGTATCTATCATAAGTTATCGTATTCGTCATATATGTGAAGTTTTGTATGTTTTCTTCTTTTTTTAGTCACAAAATATTTTGTTACTGAACAAGTATTTTCTTATAATGATTCATGTCAAATACATTTTGACAAGAGGAAAGGAAAGTTAAAATTTTTTGTAACATAGTCTCTTTTAATAAGGATGGCAACAGGTTGGGTTTTGGGATTAGATGACTTGTCCCAAATCCCTCCACGCGTTGCCGCACGGTGCCTCACCCCATTGAATATGCTCCAAAAATAGAAAAATTAAAAAATGTAAAGTAAAATTCTTTAAAGAAATTGATATACAAATATATTATATAATAATATAGAATACAATATATTAGTATATCATATAACATATAATATATAGTATGGAATGTATATTATACAATAAAATATATACACACATAATTAAATTGGTAGATGAATCCGTTTAGTTGTCCCATATCCATACCATTTGAGTTGGGTTGACCTTAAATTCGTGCTTTAAATCAACCCGTTGCCATAGCTAACTTCTATAGTACCAATCCATAGGATGCTTCGGACAAATTAAATTAACAGATGCCAACATTTAAACCCCTGTCCTTAAGCATGCAAATAGCTGGATTTGGAAATGATTAGAGTACAACGACTTCTTGATTTTCTTACAAAAACCTTCTAATCACGAATTCAAGTCCAAGCCTAGACAAATTAAAGACGTTTAAGTACATTTGCCATTATTTATGCAATCATCATCATTCTTCTTGCAGCCAAAAAAGAAAGGAAAAGAAAATAAAAATTAATCAGTCAATTTTCTATTGCTTTTTTGTTCTATGTTTGGAATTTTTGCTTCAACATTTTGAAACATTACATGATTACCAGTAGCGGACAGGCCTAGCAGATGTTTTTCTGTTCAAATACCAAGATAAGCTGTGAAATGGTAGACTAAAACCCACAAAAATAATTGATGTTAACATGGGAAAAGAAAAGTTGTTTGCTGTAAGTAAAAAAGAACATGAATAACAATATGTGAAGTGAGCCTATCATTAAATATATCTATATTTTAAATGGAAGTAAATTTTATAAACTCAGTAGTGAGTCAAAGAAAATACATATTTGTTTACAAAAAATTATTCCATTATAGATTTAATGAAGTTTGTCACTTATATGATTTTGTGATGGATTTTGTTGTCTCACAGATCCATTATGTATTGTCATTAATAGTTTCATAATGTAATTGGAGTCCGTCACATAGCTGACTTTTTTTGCTGGAATTTTGATAGAGATCAAAATATTATTATAGAATATATCCAAAATTTGTCACAAGTTAGTGCCATTATTCAAATATATTTTGTTCATTCTTTAAATCCGTTAATATTTCATCACAGATTCATTATAAAATCGTCTATTTTGATGGAATCCTATTTTTATCTAGGAACGAATGTTTTCTTGGAACGTATTTATATTTGACATACATATATTATCAACCATGGCAATATGATAACAATAAAAAAATTCCATAATGCATATCAATTTGTTACTACACATATGACTAAATTTTCACAAATTACTATCACTAAATTTGTAAGAATGGATATATTTTGTGTCAAAATAAAAATTATTTTCACTTAAAACGTGTATACAATCACAACAATTTTATGGTTGTCACTTGATATTTTACCATCCTCATTGTTTATTATTACATATCAACTAAGAAACAAAAGTAAAAACCTCACGCTATAAAATCATTTCCTAGTCATGTCACAAGTTCAATATTTCAGTTCCCAATTAAGCAATCATGCTTATTATTTTGACTCATCAAAATTTTGACAATATATTATTTCCAAATTAAATTTTCTAAGTTTTAATCACTTCCTTTCCATTGCCTTTTTCTAATGAGGCTTCAAGAAACTTTGACTATGATGTCACACAAAACTGAAAAATTTGTCCATTTGATTCTCTACTATGTCATAATTTCTTTTTACAGGTCCAAGAATCTTGCTTCTTTTGTAATAAAATAACCCTTTTCAAGAAATTTTATTTATCTTAGTAAAAAGTAACATAGACTTAATTCTCAACAGGGCATCTTTTACCGTTGCCATATATGAATGAATCATGAGTCAAAGAAAAGAGGATTAAAAGACTGAATTTTGACGAATTATTGGATGACATTAGGTGTTAATTAGAATTATTGCAATATTTCCCTTTCGTACAAGAATATATATATATATATATATTAAATTTTCCTTAGCATCTTTGTCTTTTTTTTCTTCTCATTTGGGTGATTTATGAATTTTATAGTGGATGTCATTATGGTAGAAAAATATAATATGAGTGAAAAAAATTATGTGACGATGTGAAAATTTGTTACTAACACGTATATATTTTGATAATGACCTCCATTTTGTCAATAATAAGATATTTTAGGTGATATTAATTTTTATTTTGTTAAATATAGTTTAATAATGAACAAATAGTTGTTTAAATTGTTATTATAGAGAATTAGTGACATATGCATGTATAGTAACTAAAAAGATGTCACTACAAATTTGTAAAAAGTATTTTAATTTTCACTATTATTATGCATGTATCATTAATTATTAATAGTGACAATTTAAATACAATTTTGTTTTATTGTTAAGTTTGTTAAATTCATTATTGTGATAAAGAGATTTCTTTTTTTTCGTTTTTTGAGAAATAGCATCAATTTTTACCTTGTCACTTATTATTTATTTATTTTGCCACTTATGTTATTTTTATTATTTTTTGTAGTGGTAGTATTTTCACAAGGGATTGCATATGAGAATGGAAAAGATTAGACAGAAATTATAAATCTCACAATTATTAAATCGACTTTGAGGTAAAATGTGGAGATGATTAAGATGATGAAATAAAATTTATCTACCAAAAATGACCAAGCACAAATTATATTCCCTCATTAATTGGTTTTGTGCAATGCTTTACTAAGAAAAACAACTTGATTATTTGACATACTTGTACCATGACGATAATGAATGTATAGTTGAACATTGTTTGTGAATGATGATTGTGACATATTTATTTGTTGATATGAATTTATGTTTTGAAGGGCAATATATTGAAATATTTGTGATTTAAATTAGATGTAAAAAGTATAATTGAAATACTTTTGGTTTTAATTAGATGTAAAACATAGGTTATTAGGAGCTCATTTGTCGGCAAATATGATAATATATTTTTCTCGCATAGACACATCTGTCTTCTTTACATAGTCTCATTTATTTTTTGTACTATTAACAATATAGTTAATCGTACAATCATATATTTCTGGATATGGTCACATTTATTCTTTTTCCTAATAATTGTATAGTTCATTGTACAACTACATATCGCTTGTTGAGGAGTACCACTTCTCCTGTTCGGATTTGATAGAGAATAAATTAAAAAAGTTCTAGGAAAAAAAAGTTCATAATTCATTTGTATTAAAAATGACATGTTCTACATCTTTATAAATTGAAAATGTAAATTGAAAGACATGTACTTTCCTACTGCTTAAAATTGAGTAGTAAAAATTGGAAGTATTTACACTAGAAAACTAAAAAAATGATCATAAACTAACAATGAAAATTTGCAAAAAAAGAAAAAAAAATGATTTTCTAAAGTTTTAATGATTTGAATTACTGTATGATGGCCTCAAATATAACATTCACACAATTTTACTGGGAATAATACAAAATTTTCATCAAACTTTGATGAAAAAATGAAGCAGAATCTAAATAACATTTCCGGCTGATTTTAACTGAATTTTACTTTAGCAAAAACAGAAGTTATTTTACCAAATATTCAAGCACGTTTCAGTAATTATAAGTTGAATAGCTGTTAACAAAAACAATACCAAGAAGACAGATGTGTCTACAAGAGAAAGGGTGGATTTTTTGCAATATGCAAGTGTACATTTGCAAGGGACAACATTGGTACATATATAAATACTCATCGTATCAGCGCTTATCATGGAGAAGCAAAAGCCACGGCCATGTTCTGGGCTCCTTAATTAAAGTTGTTGTCGATGCACGGCATTTGCACGGAAAATGTCTTGAAAGTCTTATCCGACGTCGTATCAATGGATTTATTATGTGGGACTCATTTATAACTCACATTGACTATATGTATTATATACATTTTCAATTGTTTATTTCATTTTTTATTTTATTTTACTTGTAAAAATACTGTAAACTATATTTATTCACGACCAAGTTTTATTATAATAAAATATTTAATAAATTTCAATGGCATAACAATAAAATATTTTCATTGGTATCGCCAGAGTCATCACTTAATCAGTAGTTTAATTTTGGTATTGCCTATTTGACACTTTTGATATTTTATTCCAATTCGTATTTTATTTCTTATTTTATTACACGGATACCTGTAGACATTCACAACGTGGCATTGTTACAAGGAAAATTTTAGTACACTAGACATGTATTAAGTTAAAGAACAGGAGATGCAATACTTTTTTGGAATAGAGGATCTTAATTTACTGTTTGGATCCCTTAACATACAGGAATTTTTATATTCTTGAATGAGATGTATTAATAAAGAAGATCTAGAGTTTTTAATTTTGTACCTATGTGTAAATATGAGATTATTTTGGAACTTAGAAGATTTTGAATTTTCGGTATATGTAAAATGTCTATTTTGCCCTCCAATATCAAGAATCTCCATCTATAACCCACAATTTCACACACAACACACAAAAGTAATATATTGGTGTCGGGGTGTGTGGGGGGTGGGACTGTAGGAAAGCTCGAATCTCAAACAAAAAAAAACTAGTTGGATTTATACAAACGACTAGTTTGGAGGACCACTTGTGTGTGTGTGTGTGTGCATATACAATAAGATTGATTCTCTTTATCTATGCATGCAAGGGGCACACAAACACACATCTGTGTGCGCGTAAAATAATTCTTTAAAATCAAAAGGGATAACTACCTCTAAATATCCCTGAGGTTTGATATAATTATGAAAACACATTGGAAATTTATTATTAGATTATTTGATGAAATCTAAACAGAGTTCGTCTCTCCTGAAATATTACAAGTAGACTTTCCCTGTTAATTTTCTCATCAGTTAAACAAATGGTATGCAAGGAAATGATAATTATCCAGACTTTAAAGGACATTTTGATAATTATGTCAAATTTCAAGGGCGTTGTAATAACTATCTAAATCAAAAAGAAATTCTTAATAGATAAGCAAAAAGTAGAGAGGAAACAAGGCTGCTATTAAACTTTGTATATATATCATGCATCAAACACGTGATATGGGGATGCTTGTGATTAAAGTGATTTTCTTTCAATTATATAATTTGGTCTAACGAGAATTTTTTGGGGCTAACCAAGGTAGTGTGGAAAGGTGAATATTTTCTCTTTGTGTGTCTTTGTTTGTGTAGAAAAATATAAAAGGGTAGAATATTTTTTGTTGGAAAGTCTAAGAAAGGGGAGCAACCATGTGTTTCTTTACATTTTTAGAAGCTTTCTCTAAAATCATGCAAGATTCAAAAATCAGTATCCTAAGCTCTTTGATTATGTTTTCTTTACTTCAATTTTTCATTTGTGACATGTTTCTTTAAATGATGAGGTTGGAGATTGAGTTATTAAAAATTCAAATCTTTGTGAAATGGGGTCTAACGTATATCTAGAGTTGAGAAATTAAAGAAGTTGTTGATTTGATGACACAAAAACGGTGAATCAAGTTTCAATAAACAACAATTATATGAAAATGATCAATTCGTGGAGCTATGGCCAGGACTAAGGACTAGAAACAAGTCATGTTTTATGTCAGAGTCGAATTAAACTGGTAAAGTAGGTCTTGATCTAAAATCAAAGGAACTGCAAGAGTTTAGCCTAATGAAAACCCTCTAATAAGTCAATAAGGATGGTAGGTAAGAAAACTCTGGTCAGACGCATATATATGAAACTGACATTATCTAATCTTTTCATATGAGCTCATCGTGTAGTTGATGTCAAACAAGTTGATTGTGTCAAATGGAGTATCAACCTGATTTGCGTTAAAAGACTGGAATTATCGATTGTTTAAGAGGTTTTGCATTCGCAACCGGGGCAAATTGGTCCCAACGTATTTTGCCCATCAATATTTCTTCTATAATAGAAGCTTTTTTGATTTTGTTTCCTGAAACTATATTGTTCTCGGGATATTTCATAAAGTAAAAGATACTTTCCATTTTATTGATAATTATACTCATTTCACCTAGCATTAATTATACATACATGAAGGATTATAGGTAACTCGAATCTTATGTTGTAATTTTAATTTATTTATTCCTCGCTTTCCTAAATAGTTTTGGGTCAATCAATTTACTAATGCGACTTGAAAAGGTTAATATCTTACAAGTCTTGTGGCAATATGCTTATAGTAAGTCGCAAGTTGAATTCCATTTTACACGGTGTTACATTGAAAAAAGAAATTTAAAAAGAAAAAAGGAGAGAATATTAGTGATTTATTTAATGGGACCTTTGCTCTACGTTATTTAATTTGATTAATTTGATAAAATGGAATATTAGTTGCTTCAATCTACTAACACCGTCACACTTCTATCTTACACAAAAAGGATAAAAGAAAAATAAATACTTGAAATTAAAATAAGTGGAAACACTAAAAATAAAAATAGAAAATATAAGTACTATCAATATACAAACTTTTGTCTCATTTTGGAAGAAAAGGAGTTGTGAGATACTCTATAAAATACTGTATCTATCTCTCATTCATCGTGATATCTTTGCACAATGATGTGATCTAGAATTTGATAGGGGGATTAGTTAGTAATTTGGTAAGTCTTTCACTCAAGAATAGGATCAAGTTAATAAATGAATGTGCACCTCCTATATAGTCTTTTTGAGATGAATTTATAATGTTAGGATTTTAGAGGCAAGCTGATTCGTTTATAGGCCCTTTTCTGATTGTTTACTTAATTTAAGCTCTTGAAGGGCATAATGGAAATATTACACCAAGAACAACCCCTCCCAACATATGTGCACCAATGAGAAAGCACATCGTGAAGCTGGTGGCATCATTAGATAACACTATTTGCATCAATTAGAGCGTTTGGAATTACACTAAACCTTATCCTATATCAACCTTGACTCCATTTATAAGTATTTTTTCTCATTTACCCATTATAGTTTTCTTTTTGGGAGAACAAAATTATTCGTCAAGTGTGCTGGTGGAATAATATTTCAACCTATTTCAATATTGTGATTTAACCAATCAAGAACTTTGTATATTTTATGACACTGCGTTTTTAGATGTTACGAATGAGATGAGGAATATATAAGGAAGATATCTAACAAGTATTGGAATGTCAGGTAAAATTGCGTATTTAGTCCCGTAGGACATGAGGTCAGCATTCTTTATCCATGATTCTTAAATTCATATGTTACATTCCAATTTTAGGAAAAAGTTGCAATTTCAATCCCAACCATCACTTTCTATACAAAATCTAAAGTTGAAGCGCAGGTATGACAGTTTAGTAAACGCAAAAAAAATTTCCTCCAAAGATTCTTACTAAACTTCCACTTGCACAACATGTGCACTTTGTTGTTCGATTTTTAAGGGAAAGTGAGAATTGTAACTGAAGTTGCAATTTTTTTATTTACAAATTTAAGAATCATGAGGCAAAACAATACTAATCCTATCTTGTGAGATGAAAAATGCAATTTTGCCTGGAATGCCATCCCAATGGAAAAGGGGAATCCCACGAAAAGTGTAAATACACACACATATATATGTGTGTGTAATTATATAGCTATATCCAATATTTTCTAAATATCCTTTGTCATTTTACATTTCTGCCCCATACTAGTTGTTGTTATCATTTTCAGTCCATTGTCCTAAAATCTTATCTTGAACAACTATTTGTTAAAGAAACAAGTGGGCATAGTGAATCCTCCTGTAGTCCTCCCTATATTCTTAGGGCTCGTTTACTTTGTAGGATAGGATTGAATATGATAGATAAAGTAAATAATTTTTTTTCTAGTATACGTATCAATCCAATCCCATAATATGTATGCTTAGATAGATTTGAAATAAGAATATCCCATATATTATTCAATTCATTATTTGGTTCACGTGATTGATTCTTGTGACAATTGATAAAATATCATAATTAACCTTTACATTTTATTATAATTATTTTTTTATCCCTTCATAAATTATATATTAGAGTTTGATTTAATTAAATTTTATTTTTTGGGGATAATTTTATCTTTTTCTTCATTAATCCGGAAAATATATAATCCTTGGATTACAGATCCGACCCCTAGTATGTGATCCGTAAGCCAAGAATAGTCATAATTAGATATAGGGCTATTTATTAATCATGAACTTTAAATATATCAACCAAACGTCAAATTAAGATGGATTATGGATCAATCCCATGTAATCCCTCCAATCAAACGAGACCTTAACATGCTTTCAAGGAAACCACATCATATAAATTTCATATAATACAAAAAGAAAATGACATTAAGTCACTTCTTTGAACATTTTTACACTTCACAATCTGAACAAAAAAACATTCAACGTTAGCACCTGAATTTCCCGAAATTTTATTCAGTGCAATCACGGTACATTTTTCGGTGGAATGTTCTACCAAAATATGCTATTAGAAGACATTAGGCAAATTTTCTTAAAGTTCAGGTGGTAAAATGAAACTTTTCTTTGCTAATTTCGTTTTACTATTTACATGTGTGTAACATGTGAGATGAATCCTTTAGAATATTCCATCAGAAAATACACTTAGGTTGCACTGTGCAAAATTTGATGATGTGCAGGCGGTAGTGTGCAACATTTTTTATTTAGGTTTGCAAAGTGCAAAATCATTCAAAGTACAGCTGGCTTCGTGTCATTTTTAATAATAATAATAATAATAATAATATCAGGTAAATTCAAAAAAAGACACCACAGCGTTAATAGTTATTACAGATTTCTTGTATCTCTAAGTAGGATTCCTCCTACCAATAATTCCATTCCATGACAGTTCATAATAGTTATCCAGTGCATTTAATTGACTCTTAATAATTTAATTAGCTGTCATCATTTTTACTTATTTAGTTTTATCCTGATTCTATTCTGCGACATTTCAAATATAATTATCTTATTAATTAAATTAACTTAAAAAAAATTAATTAGTTGTCATTTTTTTCTCTTTCCATTATTTGATTTAGCTGTCACCTCTATCCCTTTTCAGATAATTCTTCTTCTTTTCTAACCTATTTTTATGTTACAAATCCCTTCTATGTCAATTCCTGCAAATTTCCTTCCAATCCACAATGTCTAAATTGCAAAAAAGAAAAAAAAAAAGCCCAAGAAATTAACAAAAAAAAAGGAAAAAGGAAAAAGGATATGGTGAAAAAAAAAAACCAATACTAAAAGGGCAAAACCTTCGATAATAAAATCATAAGTGGTTTTCCAAATCAAAAAAATAATGAGAGTTCTGAAATGTACTTTGGATCCTCTGTTCAAATTCGTATTTCATTTCTCATTGCATTACATGTATGCCATTCAAATGTATAATATTCATAATTCAATATTTTTCTAAGGAAAAATTTAATATACTTAGCATATATTGAGGATAGTAATAGAAGATAAAATATCATTTTGAAATAGAGGATCATAGTAGAAGTACGAACACCTGTCAAGTACTGTATGATATTTATAACCTTGTGTTTTTACAAGAAAAAATTTAATATACTTACATGTATTTAAGACAAATAATAAAAAATAAAAGATCGTTTTGGAATAAAGAATTCCAACAAAAATGCATTTTAGATCCTTTATTCCAATATATATATATTTTTATTTCATTGCACGAATTTCTACTAAGTTTATGATATCCCTAACATAATCTTTTTATAAGAAAATATTTAATAAACTTATCAAATATTTAATATAAGGAATATGAAATAAAATACTATTTTAAAATATACTATTCTAACCTTAAAGGTGAAAATATAATGTACTTTTTTAGTAGTTTTTTCATCAATAATTCAACACTTTAAAAATGCAATATATAACCTATCTTTTCCTATGGAATAATTATTGCATCATCACTGTCTCTCACTCACTTTCTAACCAAACAATCCTTTCCCATCAAATCACCATTGACAAAAAAATAAATAAACACCACACTAATATTCCAATATTTAGAACAATTTCAAGAACCAATTTTTATTTCGTCCCATTTTCCCTTCTTGTTGTGTATTTCTCATACTAATATTTCTAAAAAAGGTGTTTTTTTTTTTTTTTT
>JACFYI010002069.1:737323-767332 GCA_014898755.1 Handroanthus guayacan
AGTCAACGTTCAAAGTGAATTTTCCGAAAGCGGCTTTTGTGAAATGACTAGAATAACCTCTGGGGTTAGCGGGATTCAGAGTTGTACTTGGGCAGCTGGGCTCCGTGTTAACGTACTCGAATCCACCTAACTCCAAGTGTGAAATTACTAACTGCCCATTAAAATCACGTGATTCCATACTGTATAAGTAGTACAAGAGTGTCAATTGCTTTAATGCATTTTATTGTGCAATAAAAATTATTGAGCTTTAATTTTAATTTTTTCTTTATTATTGTATTTTTGGAGTGAATTTTGTTGAGATTTTATTATTGATAATTGTAACTGATAGGGAATGTTAGAAAGTGAATAAAAATATGAGACAATGACGAAATATGTGAAGAGCTAGCTTGCTTTATTTGGTAAATTGGATACAATTGATAAAGTAAATAATTTATTTTCTAGATTACAGATTAATACAATCCAATAAATTGTTTACTTAGATAGATTGCAATAACGGATGTCCAAAATATTATTCTTTTTGAAATATAATCCTAAATATTATTTTATTCATTAGTAATTAATAAAAGGAAGAAAGAAGTAGAACCCAGAAAAAGAAAGCACGAGGATCATGAATATTTGTTCATAACTATACTGAATGAGACTCGTCTAAATTAGAGAGAAAAAAAAAATCAAAAGAGAAAGAATAAAGTATTGATAATACTTAAATACTTATTCTAACTTGGAGGAATCTAATCAACCATATATAAACATAATTCCTTGTCATCACATCCACAACTATATAAAGTGTACTTTACTTCTACTAAAATAAAGATAGCCCAAAAGGATTCCATTCCCTCCACAAAATTCTCTAAAGAAAGTATAGATCAAAGGGAAATTGTAAAGAAACCTTTTTAATTATATGGAAATACATTATTGGTCTCATGCACATTTGTGGAAGATGGCATATGTTTGAATACTATATTGGTATATTTTGAGCATCCCACTAGGATATACTCCATCACCATTGACCTATTATCAAGATAACTTTTAAAAAAACTCGTATGAGATTACAATCTTTATTTTTGTAATATTTTATGTTGTAAGCTCTAAAATTTTACAAGTTGCTTGTAGATTTTACATATAAATAAATTTTATTTTTGAAAATAAAGTTTTCAATTTTTCTTTTAGAGAAGATATTCCATTTAGTGGACACATTTGTATCGTTAAAAGATCGACTGAAATAATTAACACAAGTAAACTTCTCAATAGTTTAAAAAATTTGCAAAGCTACCCTATGATAAAAAAAAAATATCCACATACAACATGGCTGAGATAAACTATAAGAAATTTGGTTTTAAATATTAATCATAGTACATTTTGTACTGAACTTGTTTGGACCCAATTCAATTTAAATCCACTTTAATGAAAAACAACTCAAACCCAACCCACCCATTTACCACACTTTCACAAACCATGTCTAAGCCCAAATTCAAGGGTTATTGAGTTTGGGCTTTTGGCCTAACAAGTCCATTTGTCCTGATATTTTGTTGATAATTTTTTGATGAAGTTTTAAATAATTGATATGAGAATTATATTTCGCAAATTGAAATTAAGTGCACTCAAAGTAAGAAAAAATCTAATTTATATTTTATATAATTAATTAAATGCAAATTGTGAAAATTATGATGGTAAAAAGTTGTTACTAGTCGTATTATTTCGGTCAAACATTAAAAAATTCAAGAAAGACAGTCAGTCAATTGGTTTTTAATTAAAATAGACAATTTGGCCTAAGTTCATTATAAATTTATAAATGCGAATTCAATTCGAGACTCTTTCTGCTCTATCTACGCTAACATCATATTTAACTGGATAAAAAATCAAAATCCGATAAGAAAATTTGATTTGCATAATATTGCACAATGGAGAAAATGCCTCGAAAACTACAAACTAGCCCATTATTAGTAATTAAATGCCATCATTGCATTATATTTAAGAGACTATTAACATTGTATAACAAATACATAAGATTACGGATTTAAGAAAATATTATTTAAATGTATATTCGAATCTTTAATGAATACAATAGCTTAAATTCATCTCGTATTAAAGATATTTATAATCAGATCTGATTTATCACAAATTTAGATAAATTCACACATTGTAGACTTGAAACTTGAACTTGAATCACCCATCTTTCCTTTAGTATATATGTGGGCCAAATTTCATATTTTTAGTTTAAGTTGAGGCATTAGTTAGTTGAGAATAACTATAGAATTATTAAAAGGACAATTGCATGATTAATAAATCATAACAAAAGGTTAATTATAAATTATGAGTTCAAATCATTACGAAGTAAAAAGGTAGGCCAATGACCAAACAAAAACAAAACCTAATATCTCTCGAATAAAACTTTGATGTCCCATTGTTCTGAGAATTTGAGTTTGAGGTCCACAAATAAATAAAATCATCTTTTGATTTGACGTTATTAGTTAATTATTGGTACCAATAAAACTTAGGTTTAGGTAATAAAGTTGAGGCTCCAAAATTATGATATTTTATAATCAAACCCCACTAAAGTATGATTGACAAATATATAACGCATTGTGGTATGTGTAATTATTTCACTATAAACTAGTTGAGATTATTGTATAATAATTAATAATTGATTAAATTAATTGTAGATTGATGTTATGATGTAACTATATATTGGTTGTACTTCTTATATAGAATTTTGAATTATTTGTTTCAATTTATATTTTATTATGTATTTCACTTTCACGAATACAGGTATCAAATATAGAGATTCATAACAAGACACTTATATCAAGAAATATTGTTGCATTATTTTGACATGTATGATTTTAAAAGCTTAGAAAGAATTAATATTCATGACTTTATTGTAAAATATACCAAACAGGACTAACACCCTATATAAACATTGAAAAGTAGTTTAGTTTCCTTCTTAGGCAATATTAATGATAATGACAAGCTTTATTTAATGAATTTAATTTCATGTTTGGGAAAAATAGGCATTAGTTATTTTTTGTATTATATACCTAAACACTTGTACTTTTTTACATTCATGTCCTATACAAGGGTTGAATTATATTATTAGCAAGAACCACCAAAAGTGTAATTATTAAATTCACTCAACACCCAAACTCAATTAGTGCACATGAATTCCAAATTTATTCTAGATGTGAAGCTTAATTAAATGGATTTTTTTAATTTAAAGATAGGTAATTAATACAATTAATCAATACATCAATAATAATAGAAGAAAATCTCAATATCTAGCTACTATACTGTAGAAAACTAATCTCCAAACCTATCATACGGTAGAAAACATTCTCACATGCTATCATGAAACTGCTATATATATTACCATTGGAACAAGACCTCTTCAGCTTGATTAAATGAATTTAGATGGGTTCCATACATATTATTTTAAATTTAAACAAAGATCCTTTGAGTGAACATTATGAAGTCGACTCATTCACATTGCAGAGTTCTTTGATTCATGCACAAAAAACAATACATGACTCGATTATTATCAATCAAACTATATATGTTTCTCTTTCTGAAGACATGAAAAAGATATTATTCAATTATATATAATATCATGAAAGAACAAAATAAAACATTTTTTTTATTTTTATTTTTTATTTGTGGTAAAGAAGTTGTGGAAAAAAAAAATACATTGACAATATATTAAGGGACAACATGAAATTTATCACTTATTAAGTGACAAAAAAATTATTCTATCACAATGACGATTCTAATGACTTTAATAATGATAAAATCTGTTTTTAGATTATTAGCATCGATAACTTTTTGACCCTATATATGAGTATCTTATAAATTGTCACATACCAAAATTAAAAACTTTAATCAAAATAAAATTCAACCAATCACTTCCTTAATTGAAGAAATGAGCCACTTTCCTAAAGGTCAAGATGGCTCAAAATTTATTGATATTTCAAAGACAAATGATTAAATATTTTGACCATATTAGCCTTATGAAGTGGACCACAATTATAATAGATTAGGCAGCTTTAGCTGATACTGAAAATCACCCACAACAGGAAATATCTTGCAGTTGCAGGCTAAAGCATATGGGTTACACCAGAAAAATATTTTTCAAATATTTTTTTGTGTTTTACTATAGTTTATTTTTCTTTTTTCTTTTTTGTTTCCATTCGAATTTTTATATTCCAAACAATGATGAAAAGAAAAGGACAAATTCTTACAGTTTTTTACTTTATTTGTCTACACAATTAATTAGTACTCTATGGATGTGTAACAATATTATGGCATAAATAGCATGTCACAATATATAGATACCCTCAATTCATAAAACAACAAAGGAGTAATGATTGACATGTAATAATCCACTTAGGTGTGATTATAAACATATTTGATTGTTCCAGAATATGTTATATTGTTCAAAGCATGTGTTTATTGTGATCATTGAAATTCCAAGTACTAGACGAATTCTTTCTATCATGAAGTGACTGATTTACGAACCATTATTTGTATTGAGTTCAAGATTATGGAAAGATATTGATTGATTTTTTCAACTGTAGAAGTGACCAATTCACACCTACTACTGCAAATTTGTGTAGGTTTGCAATCTTTTTGCAAAATTTTACAAGGAATATGAATTAAGCTAAGGCCAAGGTGTTGTAATAGAATTCGTATGATAAGTATGGGAGCTTGAATATGTAATTTTATGTATTGAGTCCTCGAGTTCAAGTACGATATATGGTTATTCATACAAAATTGACCTCCCGTACTCATAAGTATGAAATAGGTCAGACTAGTTTGTTGTGTTTGCCATTATAGATATATAGAATGCGAAATCGTGGATAGTGAAAAATTAAAACATGAATGACACAAGACACTATGTATAGAGATCCACTTGTCTCAACTGTACAGTTCTACATAAGTGGCATAATCTCATCATCACCGAAGGAATTGTACATACGATCGCAACTCTGAATTGTACGTCTGGCTAATAGAAAGATGCAGATCATGATGGCTGTTGGGCAATTTTTAGCCAAATTTGAGGGTATTTCGAGTATCTTAGACTTTTTTTTTTTTAATTTTTTTATTTCCAAGGGCATCCATATTAACGCGTGTATTTTCACTTTACAATATCAATAGTTACCTCAATATCTAAAATGAAAATTTTTGTTTTTAAAATGTTTCTAACATTAAATTATGAGAAGATTCTATTTAACTTTTGATGCATGTAATACTTGATTTCCATGATTTACATTATTTTTACATGAATCCATACCTTTAAGTCTTTGGTTTGCAAAATAAGACATAGCCATACAAATCCATCTATGCTGAGGAATACTAATTCTTGGATGTAATAAATAATTTAGCTCGTACCACAAAGAGGATGATAAAATTTAACTTCCAATCACACCACTTCGAAAGTGCCAAAACATGTCATATTTTTTCAAATTCATCCCAAACTTGATACCAATTCATTTTGAATTAAATTCAAATGTCTAGAGAATACACAAAGTACATATTCAAAATAATAATAATAATAATAATAAATTCATAAACTCATCAAAGATCCTTACATAGTTCAAACAAACCCAAGGTCTAGGTAGTTCAAGGGATAATTAAATCAAAACCTTATGAGTTTTGACCTGCTTACAGAAACATCCCTGTAATTCAAAGAATTATACAAACGACAAGGGGTATAAATATAATTTCTCAAAATAGAGAGAATATTTTCATAAATAGAGATCGAACCTCAGTAACTATTGAGATAAATATCCCGTAATGCAATTCCGATCTAACGATATATATTACCTTTCATAGAACATATAATTGCTAAGTTGGTAGCATTGATCCACATTTATGTAAAGATACTTATATTTATAAATTTATGTCTATAGTGTGTTCCATTTCACAAGCTTTATATGTCTCAATTGTGCCCACATGTTCCCTTTAGAACATCACAAAGAAAAAAGCTGGGAATACATAAAAAGATGACAATATAACTTTGAGATATATACTAACAAAACTTTGGATCTATCGACTTTCTGGAGCATGAATTTTGTCCGCGTTTGTGTTTGTGTTTTAGGTTTTCTTACAAAGAATTCAACTGAAACTGTAGCAGATAGACACTCTGGTATTATGTATATAATATATATATATATAGATATATTTAATCAACGCAGACTATCATCACTTAGGTACTAAAAAATAAAGTGTTGAAATGAGAAGAAGACAACATAGAGGGGTTTCTATGAGGAAAGAAAATGGAAAAGAAAAAAGATATGGGAAAAATCTAGTTCAAATCTTTCCTTCCCAATGTGCACACCCTTTTATGATCTAATATTTTTGGTTCTTAGCTTGTTTGTTAGGAAGTTTATCCCAAGATCAATCATGCACAATCATAGTACAAAATCTTATCATAATTTAATGTTGAAATCTTTGTTGTTTTTTTTCAAGGGATAATTACCTCAACACTCTGTAAGTTTAGTAATGACAAAAACACGTATGATAGTTTGAAAAATCACAATAGCATCTCCTGCTGCTAGATTCATGGGTTAAAGATTTTCGATAAATATAAGATTTTGAGTCTAAATTATAAAATGCTTTACATGATTCATTTAAATTTTTCGCTCGTTGAATGGACATCAGAAGATATTACTGTATAATTTTTTGAACCACATGAAGTGTTTACCAATTAGGCTAATTAACCATAGTTGTTGTGGAGGTAATTATCCCTATTTTTAAAGGATTGTAAGTGTTTTCATAAGCATCACAAGTGATGATATTAATTGGGTATTTATGGGTCCAACCACGTCGAAGTGTATTACACCATTATATGTTTGACAGGATTTTTGTCTTGAAAGGTGCTTCAACGACGGTCAACGAGTAATAGAAGAAAACCACTATATCAACTGTATCGAGCCCCTTACTTCTTTCAATGTGGAACAACATTAGATATCAGTAACAAGAATGCTAGAATTTTCATTAATATTTTAACCAAAGTTTTACCATGAAAAGCCGCATGAACAAGTAAGAAAAAAACACCAGCGCATCATTCAAGTCCCTCAACTAATCCAAAGTGGAACATCACCAGATATCATTCACATAAATAGTGGAATGATCATTAATAATTCATGGAACAATGGTTCATAATCATGATAGGTGTTACAATCATCCAGGAGTTTTGAAATTCAAAATTCAAAGATACTTCTTGAATACAAAAGTAAATGCAACCGAAGAAAGATAATCAAGAAAACAACCACAAATAGACTAGAGAGAGAGAGAGAGAGAGAGAGAGAGAGAGAGAGATTAAACACTTTGACATTTGAAATTAAATTTTACGACATCACAAAAAATTCTTGTAAGAAAGGAAAAAAAGGGAAAGAGCATCCCCCATCCACATTTAATGGAGGATAACAAAAAATTCTTGTATGTTAGAAAAAAGTTGGAAAGTATTCACTTTCAGTTCCTTCCATAAAAAGCTCTTACAAAAGCACTGAGAATTTGAAATTCTTCATCACTTAATAAAACACAGAATAGAATACTCTGCAAAACTTCAGTTTTTTTTCTGTACAAATGAAAATGAAAAGGCATATAGTTATGAAGAATATTGCTCTAAACTAACTCAATTTTGAAGAAAGCACTTTCAATCTTCTTTCATCTTCTAGCTATTTCATTACAAGATTGCCTATCAAGTGTATGGCGTCGACAACCTTGTACTTTTATAAGGAAAGATTCAATACACGTAACATGCATTTGAGACAATAAATAAGAGATGAAATACTGAAATAGAGAATTGAAGAAAGGGCGAAAAATTGCAGCTTTCAGACAACAAGTGTATCATCAACAACCCCATCAACATAAACATGCAAGAAACCTTAATAACAACAATGGCAACAACAAATTAAACTAGGGAAAGAATCATATACATACACCAGGAAACTAGAAGGAGAAAAACCCTAGTTCAACTTAGACAGGAATGAGCTTAATAACAACAATGAGAACAACAAATTTTCCCAACACAATTCTCCATCATCATCATTCCTCTCAAATTCTTGATCTCTTGCATATACGTACTCTAGTTCTAAAATCATACTCTAATAATAATCATAAAACAGCATATGATACTACATAGAATGCCAAGATTCTTACACTCAAACACCAAATTCAGCTGCCATTTCTGTTTTCTCTTAGGTTTTCTTACCAAGAGTGTGTTTGTTGTTGTGCATCCACACTTTAAGAACATGCCTCTTGATTCCCTCTTCATTGCAGAACTGTTGCACAAGTTCTTCATCTTGTTTCTGAATTCTCCACCCCAATCGCTCCGCAAAATTCAGCATTTTGTCCTTCTGTTCTTGCGTGAATTTTGTTCTGAATCTCTTCTTTCCAGCACTGCTACTGGGGTTAGAATAGTAATCCTCCATCTCATCTCTGGATCCGGCGGCTGCTCCGCCGCCGCCGGAGCTGGACGGGAGGGCCAGCAGCGCCGCCCTCTGCTGCTGAGGTGGAGCTACGTGGAGGTACCCACTAGGGGTACGGCACGCGAAATGACCATGTGGGTGGTGGGTTAAGAGTAGTTGTTGCTGAGGATGTTGGTGGAAGGCGAAGGAGGCGGCGCCGGGCTCATTTTCTTTCCGGTGGAAGTTGCGGTGGCAATTGCAGGCGGCGCACCTGAGGGATTCAAGTGTGCCCTCTTCCCCCGCCGCGATAAACTCTCCGCAACCGTCCACGGCGTGTCCGCCAATGCCCACCGCGTGGTTCTTCAAACACTCCTTGTACCTGGACTTCCTCAACGGTGGCACCACCGTGTCAACCGGGCTCGGCATTTTGGTAGGTGGCGCCGCCCGAGTCGAGTTGGAGTTCCCGAGTGAGTCATCGTAACTCGGCCCTAATCCAATCTCCCTCTCTTGCTCCTCCTCTTGATCCTCATACTCCATATCCATCTTTTTTAGCTTAAATTCAACACCTTAATTACCATATATCACCTCAATATATGTATATATAATAATAATTTTCCACTCTTTTTACTAAGCTCACATGCATTACTTAAACCCTAGGACAGAGAGAGAGAGAGCTACCGGCAACCTAGAGCTCCAATTTTCTTCAATTTTCTTTGAGAAATTATGGGGTTAAAGAGAATTAAAAGATGAAGATAAGATAATCAAAAGTGGACAAAAAATTTCCCCTAAAAGAATTCATATACTTTCCCATTTTCTGAGTCTTGTTCATCTCTCTCTACCAAAAATGGTGCTGACTTGTTTTTTAACCCTTCGTCCACCGGCGACAGCCGGTGACGGGCCGGTAAAACATCAAATCCTCCTTTTAACTGCGGTAAGAAAATTATGCTACAGTGAAGAAATGTGGGGTAACAGTACAGTACACTGTGGGAGAGTATGCGTTTTATGCATCTGCAGAGGCAACAGCAGAGGGAGCAGAAGAGAGAATATAACAGTTCCACCACGCGATGGATTAGTGGGGGTGTTGGACACGCGTTTCCGTACTTCTATGTGATGGAAGTGACGTTGGGTGAGGAAGAGGGTGGATCCCCAGGAGGCGCGTGAAGGCGGCGCGTTGAAAACTATGTGGAAGGGGGATGATGGTTGGATTGTGTTTGGTGAGATATTGTAATGATTATGTGATGTTAATTAAATTTAGGAATAATTATCTCAACACTTTTATCCTTTTCTTTATATGTATATATATATATTTTAATTTGAGGATTGAGATAAAAACGTGTCCTTACTTGAAGGGGATTTTAAGAAAAAGTCAATGTTACTCAGAAAACGTCGACATAATTATCTCAATATTTTGTGAAATTTGGTTTAGTTAAATAAATATTTTCTCAATCTTGAAAAATTAAAATACTAATTTTTTTAATATTAGTTTAATTGACGAAAAATTCAATAGAGTTGTGTAATATTATAATTACACCTCATAATAGTCTAATATATTGATTAAAACATTATAAATATGCTCTCTGTTAATTTAACATGTTTAAATTTTTAGGGTATTTAATTGTAATGTTATCCAGTTTAATTAAAATTTTCATCGATGAGTAACGGTGGAAGATGTTATTGTAATTTTATAAATGTTGGAGAATGTTAACGAGTAATAGTGAATAAGAAACTTATAAATTGATTTAAAATCAACAAATCTTATAAAGATTAAGTTTAGTATTCTTAGAAACATTTAATCAAAAAAATCAAGAAAGAAATATATGAAGAATGGGGTTATTGAATAAGGTAAAGACTTAATTTCATAAATATATGAAGTTTTGTAAGTGCAAGTTGGTAAGCGACAATGCACCGATGCTTCAAAAATAATTTATATTATGATAGTGTTTGCAACTAATTATGAAAAATACTAATATAATTATTAGCTATTGAAAGCTGTTACTGAGTTTGGAAATTCTGCTTTTGCAATAAGTTCTCTAAAATTAATTAGCAATGATCTCTATATAATCTCCTAAATAGCCTTGTGTTGCTTATAAGGTGCTATAAACTATTTTTAATGAAAATGAGTGATTATGATTCCAAATATAACCAATTTTTATTAACTTATAGTAAATTATTTGAAGGTTTTCGAATACCAATTACTTTTAATTATAATATGATTTTTTCAACTTTCGGCAAAAATAGATTATTATATTTTTACATAATATATTGTAACACCACCTACGTTGATTACGTCATATATTAATAAGCCTTTAATGTCCATCCCACGTACCATTTAATTAGTTTTTAATTCAAACAAAATTAAAGAAATTCAATATTTTCGGTAGCGTGTCATAATTAAGAGCATGTCACATTTAACAAATTCTCTTTGATTCCCCAAATATTTTGTGAGGTATATGAGTGAGAAAATAATTTTCAAATTTTCTGTATAGAGGGTAGAGTTTCATTCTTCCCTTTTTCCCCCTTACATGTTTTTTTTTTTTTTCCTTTTTTCAAAAACATTATATAAAACTTATACTAGTAAAACGCAAAACAATAATTAATGCTAGCATTCCATGTACACTAGAAGCATAGCTTTTAATATTAAGAATATAGTTAATATGTATATATCTAATATGCACATATCATATTTTATATATGCATATATATATATGAAAGATATTATATAATTAATGGGTTATGGCGTGGTGAACTTACATTGTTACTTCACATAGAAATAGGGACATTTTATAATCATCACATGGAAACATAATTAAAATAAAGTAATATTTTACACATAGCATAATAGATGAATTTTAATTTCTTTTTCTCTACACTTGCATTATCATATCTCCCTAAAAAAATTTATCAATTGGTGTTTGTATACTTATAATAAAAATTTGGATCATTATCACATTTCTTAATTACTCCTTAAAGTTTGAATAATTATCATTACACTTTTTATTGCTAGTCTAATTGGATTGACAGATAATTATAATTATATCCCTAAAAATTCAAAACATGACAATTAGAACCCGAGACAAGGGGCATACGCACATTTGTTATGATAATGCGTTAGTTCAAGAAAAATAATAATAATTATTCAAACAGAACCAATTCTGTTAAAAATTATAATGATAATTTATTAAAATTTTAGAGATATTTTGATAATTATGTTATATTAAAATTTAGCTGCCTAGAGGCACTTACAAATATTTTGTTGTGAGGTGTTTTACGTGTGAGGTTCGTATTGGTTTCTGACATGAGTGACGACGTCAAGGTGTCAAGGTTAATTAATGTTTCTGTGTCCGGATGATACGTTTCCCTGTGCTATCAGATTATGGCTTAATTATTTTGCGTGGTGCTGAAAATTTTGCTCAAATTTTGATTTGGTTTTTCATTTTTTAATTTTCAAGAATCATGGGCTTATGTACTTTGGTCCTAAATTTTTTTATGTCAAAATTTTATAAGGGTCTAATTTTTTTATTTTTTTTTTGAATTTATGCATTTAATTATTTGATAGAAAAAATGTTAGTTTGCCCGATTCATATTTTGGTTGAGAAAAATTAATTTTTTTGGATGTATCATTTTCTGTATACGAAAGGTTTTGGGTCGAGTAGTTTTTTTTTTTAAAAGAGAGAAACGATTAAATTCAATCAGTACATCAATTTATTCAGAATCAAGTACATTAACAAGCAAAAGAGAAATCCTTCAAACCACTATCATTTAAACTACAATATGATTGAAAATTCCTCCGAGCTATCGTGCAATAGATAAAGTTCACATGCTATCGGCAGAAATAGAACTCATAGACCTAATAACCAAGAGATCATTTTCTAGTACGAAAAGTTTTTAGTTGAGCAGGCTAGTTAAATAATGAGTAAATTATACTTAATTTATAACGAATCTATAATTCAATAAGACCAACCAATTGTATGGGTATTAAATATAACTTAATAATGTAAAATGTATAGTATTATGTTGTAAGTATTGACAAATAATAATGTATGTATTGTGACAATCTATTAACAATAAAAGTTATTTTTGTGATTTATTATGATTTTTTTTTATTATCATTGTAGATGTGCACTAATTGCAACAGTAATAATTCAGTACATCTTTTGTCATGCTAAACTTGTAGACGTTACTAATATGACAAAATAAATTTTGCTATTTAATATATATAATTATAATTTCAGTTAGTTTTTACTTAATACAATGAAGAAATTTTCATTTGTTATGCTAGAAATTGTCCCTTTATTGGCCCTTGGGCCATAATTTAATTTGTGTACATATTTGAAGGTACCAGCAAATTTTATTTTATTTAGTGAGTGAAATGAAAAATATAATCTATATTTTGTGAAATGGACTTCTTCCATTACAAAGAAAAACATGTTAGTGAAAAGATATCAAAAGACAATTTCGATATTATTACTATTTTTTTTTCTTGAGGTAATATTATTACTAATTAATTATATATATTAAACAACAAATAATCTTTATCGTCAAAATAAAAATTACACAAATTTAACAAAAAGATATATATTTTTTTTGGCCAAAATGGCTTCGTGATTAAATTTGTACTGTTAATATACATGTACACAACATTTCACACAATTCTTCTTCTTATTATTATTCAATTTGTTTACCTCAATTATTCAATTTGTGAAAAATCATTATTGTGGAAAACAAAATTAGTATTCACTTAATGCAATTCATAAGACAATTTTAATTAACTTTTTTTTTTTTTTGTTGTAATTATGTGTCCAAAAATAATATAACTAATGGTTCTTGAATTGATATTTCATCATTGTTGAAAATTAAAGAAATTATTCTCCCAGCAACTTATGATATCCTTTTTCAGTTGATGGCAGTTGTATCTCTGCAATAAATATAAAATAACAAGCACAAGACTCCAAACATATCCCAACCAAGATTTTCCCTAAACCTTCTCTTTTTATGAAAAACACCAAAATTATCAAAGTGTCCAAACAACGTTCAATATCTTGTTTATGTCTAGGGTCCAAGATATTGACATAAAATATTTTGAATTTCCAAGATTTTAATATCTTTTGTTATTTAAATTTCAAACATTTTATTATGTGAAATTTTTTCATAAAGTGTCCAAGATATCTTAATCTTGGGTGTACATTTTTAAATATCTTATTGTGTGAATTTTATGTAACGAAGTGGTTAGTAATTTTTCAGAAATTTTTTTTATTAATTCTCAAGATACGATGTTTGTATCTGATATGATATTTTGGGAGAAAAAAATTTTCAACTTATTTTTAAGATGTTAATATCTTCATTTAGTTTTTACCATATTAATTACAAAATTTTCATTAACAATACCTTACGACTTGAAGATCTAATTATTTTATTCAAAATACTTCAACAATTTATTTGTAAAATAAGATCTAATATCGTATAAGTTCTATAATTAATTTATTATTATTTTCTTAAATATTTATTAATTTTGGATATATAAGATTTTAATAAGTGGGAAATAGCTGAAATCCAACGGAATATATGCTATTCAAGCTTGAGGGGTCGATGTTTACTTTTGGGGAACAAGGAAGATTTTTGCTGTTCTTTTTTGGACACAAGGGTTTTCAGCTATTATGAAAATACATGGAGTATTTTTTGGACATATATTGATATATCCAAAAGGAGTCCAATAATATTAACTATGTGGGTCGGTCTAGTCGAATGCAAAAAAACGAGTTAGATCGTGCATTCAAACTAGATAGAACCAGTAAATGTGTGTTGACTTGAAATAAATGAAACGACAACTAAGGTTGCTTGCAAATCTTGAAATATGAGACTTGGTGGAATAAAAATGAAGCAGATATATTGTATTATTTAAAGTTGAAATCTATCAAATGCATACTTTTTCTCACGTAATTGGAGATCTGTAGAGCTAACATAGTATATAAGTACGAGGTCTATACTCATCATTTGATCCTTCAATGTAGGCTCATCGTATTGTCAAAGTCGACTGGATTGAATCAAATTCAAATTGACCAGTCCAAAAAGAAGCGGAATTTGAAGTATTATTTTAAAAAGTTGTACGATCATAGTTACTCTAAATCTTTGTCAAGAAATGAAGTAATTAAATCATTCCATGTAATGTTGAATAAAGTTTGTAATGATCAAAATAAGTATTAGGAAAGCGATGTTGATTGTTGAGAGACTTTAATTTGCAATGGGAAAAAAAAATTAAATATAAAAGAATCAAATGTAATATTGAATGGTTGGTCGGGGTTGATGATGTGATTCCTTTAAAGCGGCAAATGAGGATGGAGAGACGTATGATTTGACGTCCTGACACACACACTAACACACACTACACATGGAGTTGAAACTTTAATTAATATCTGTGAATATATTATGGATTTTTGTTAAAGTTATTTAAAACAAAAAAAAAATAAAAATTGAAGCTAAAATATGAAATGAATAATATGTTGAAATGGCCTGCGGGTTTAGCGTAAAATAGTGTGTACTGACTGAAGTGCCCTTCAAAGAAGAAGAAAATGTCCAAAAAGTCTAATGATCCACGTATGTCTTGTTCGAGTTATCTTGATTTGGATTGTGAACCGTGGATTCAATAGTTGAAGATCAAAACGTGTGAATTTATATGAGTTTGTAGAGATTGGTACATTTAGAAAAGTACAAACAAGATCTTTACTACCAATTTTTCTATGAATTGGTATTGAATTCCAGTGAGGTACAAGGTGTGATTCTTATTTCTATCATACTGTCTTAATGTCATTCAATCATAAATGAAGCTGACTTTACAGTTCACGTGTTCTTGCTCTCTATTTTTCATTGCCTTCCTACCTTATTTTAGGTCGTTTGACTTGGGTAGAGAAAAATTGTAGCTAAAATTTATCTCTCTTTTTTTTTTTTTTTTCCTTCTTCTTCTTTTTCTTTCTTTTTTTTTTTATTATATAAGTAAGCGAAAATTTATCTCAATTAACCTGACAATTGTTGTTGTGATCAGATCCTAATCCATCTTTGATGTCGAGATTGTGCTCCTCAGACAAAGCTAGAGAAAATATTCATGTGTACGTTTAGCTTGACTCCAATTATCATATATGGATTCTTGCAAATTTCGTTGGTATAATATGAATGTAAACGAATTTTTTGGGAGTGAATATCAGTTTATCTTGACACACACACACACATACATATATACATGTATAATATCGCACTTACATTTAAATTATGCAAAAATCATTTTATATGCATCGATCACTATATTATTTGATTTTATGATGTCAACAATGATTAATAATAGCTATGCTTTTATAGATTATTTTATATTTTAAATTCTACTAATTGCGTGATATTAAATCAATACTTATCAATAATTTTAATTATATTTAATTTTAAAGAAATATTGTAAATATTTATTAAGGTAAGACTTGCTTGTCAAGTATAATATTGCATGGGTATAATTATATATATGCATACTAAACGTTTCACCTCAAAATGTTTATTGTTTTTGAAGATCCAAATACATACACATATATAATTATTATTTATTGAAATATCCATGAAAGAAGAATATTTTTCTATTATCTTTGTGTAATTGTATTATGAGTATAGTACAAGTTTTGCATAAAACTTTTTACCTCTCAATGTGATATATGGGTATAATTATAGAGGAACAATTATGTCGTTGTTACATTAATAAATTAAAATTACTAAATATTTATGATTCCATTCTTCATTATTGATTCGATTGGACTAATCAACTCGATTCGATTTGATATACAATTAATTCTAACCCGCAATTTAAGATAATGTGAATGTCCCAAATTGAGACACATCCATGATATATCATGCATCAAAACAAGCAATATTTCTAAATAGCACTCGTTTCCAAAATTACAAGTATAATTTAAGAGTTGGGATTTCATTCAAATCGAGCACAATAACTCTTCCAAGAACTTAACCTCTTCTTTGGACTGAACTAACTTGTGTAGAATTGAAGAAATCACAACCTCGTCGACTTGATCCAAGAGTCTCGTTTGATTCATATCACAATACTCTATTCCCATTTTATTGGACATTACCTGAAATATATATCACAATTTTTTACTCTAAAATTTCAATTTCAGAATTAATTTTCTCTGATGGCGAAAGATTTGAGTAATTTTTTTTTAATTAATGAATGAAGGATGATTACTTTGTAAGCCCCACAAGCACCAATTCCAATTTGAACACAACAAAATTTAAATCAGAAGACCAGAATGAATACAAACACAATTAACAAGTTAAACTCATCAATTTTAAAGTCGACAAACTTACAAAATAGAACTGAATATAATAAATCACGAGTTAACTAAACTCCTAATTATAGCGCACCCAGTGGCCCTTCAGACTCGACCCGTTGTCATCCCTGACGGAGCACATGGCATAGGTGATACATGATGATTGTCATTCCCCTACAGAAACATAGCCCAACTTAATCCATGATAAAACATGCATAACCCAAAGTTTTTGTGTGCGTGGTTAAAAAAGTGAGAAAATTGCGGGGAAAGGGAAACAGATAGTGACAACACACAGTAAAGAAAAGTGGAGTGTGGACAACCCTTATTCCATTTCTAATATCTTTGCCCCTTCCCCACAACAGTATCCAAACAAGGCCCCATCGTTCCCCTTATCCACGCCCCACCCTAATAAAACTCTTAATGACCAACAATTTTTTTTTTCTTTTCTCTCTTTAAAGAGGATTAAGGTTGATACTACAATTATTTTTTATGAGACTCGATTGTTTTCTAAAATATATTAAAAAATTATGATCATTTTTCTTTATTTTTGTCGATCAAAATTATGTTTATATATGCGTCTCTTTATTATTATCATAGGAATATATTTTTTTATTTATTATATCATAGTAAAAATAACGTATGATAATATAAAACTTTTGATGTAACCCAAACATGCATATATGAAAAGGCATTTATTGTAAAACATTTTCTTTGTTCAAAATAAAATTAAATACAATTTTAGGTTTAACTTACGCTTCAGCAACCCCAGTCCCAAAATATTTTTTTTTATCAATGCACTCTTTCTGAAATCCCAAAAATAAGTCAGGACATTACTTTAGGTTATTTTTCATATTGTTATCAACTATGTATTTCTGTTGTCTCGCAACAAAGTCAAATATTTTATCCAAAATCCAATTTTTCCCCTAAAATATTCTTAAAAAAAATTAAATCATCATATCAATTAATATTCTACATATCTATACAAATTAATATCTCATTATAAACCTTGTATATAATATAAAAATTTAATATATAACATCACTAACTGCATAAAAATTTACACGAAAAGACAAAAATATTTTTAACCCCACTATGAAAACATAATTTCCCAAAATTAATTAATACCACAAGCCAAAATGCCAAACATTTCCTTGCGTTGTTTCAGCATATTTGTTGTTACATGTGTATGTCCCCTAATAAGTGTCTGTCTCTTTCTGAACCCTTCAATATCTTCTTTTCGTTTCATTATTTCATTACAGCTAAGCTTTGAAAAGACATCAACCCAGCAAATGGTTAATATTATCATTTTGCGAAATAATATTTATTCTTCATTCATCATATATATCTCTCACCAAAAAAATAAAATAAAATAAAATAAAAATTCATCATATATATCATAGATAGGGTTTAACTTTTTCTTTGGAAGCGTCTCCTTTTATTAAATGTAGCATGTAAATGCTTTGTAGTCAGTGATATATGAATATTGGAAGAAACAAGGGATCATGTCTCTTATATATATAGATATAGATATATATATATATCTCTATAATGAGGGTGAAACAAAGGATTATATCTCTTATATATATGATGAGGGTATATATAAGTACTTTTTGCGCTAAGTCAGTATTCCGAGAACTCGAACCCAGCCGGTCCAGATCTAAGAAATCAAAATGTGATACAAACCATGTTCGCTCAAACCCATGTTGCAACTAGCGTCATAGGTATATTAAAATATATATATATATATATATATATGGCTAGGAATAATTATTACCTTGACAACATTGAGATTTAACTTAATTATAATAACATTTCTTGTGATTTGGTAAACTACAATACACTCTATGTTATTAGTTTAGTTGTTGAAAAATTTAACAAGGTGTGTGTAAGTAATTTGAAAAATTACAATAACTAGAATAGGTGTTATTATAAGTTTTCGATTTACAGGGAATGTTGATGTAATTATATCAAACATTAGGGATGTTGAGGTAATTATGCCATTTTTATATTTTATTAAATATCAAGTACATTCCTAATATCACTTTTTAATTCAAGCACCTAATTTGATTTTTTTCTTTTCTATTTTTCTTTTTGATATGGTGCATTATGTTAGAAGCATTTTATTTTCTTGCCATATACAATGGCTTAGCAATTGACTATTTACATGCGATGGCATAAAGGTGGCTACCTTTTAAGCTCCTGTTCATCCTTATTTTTTGTTGCTCTTTGTTCCTCAATTCTCGTTTGTCTTCTTACCATATTGTAAAAGTTTCATTTGGTGAGTAATTAAAAATTAGTAGTAAACAATTATTTAACCCCAAATTCGAGGGCAACTTTTTTTATTTTCTTTTCTTTTTCTTCCTCCTCCTCTTCTTCTTCTTCTTCTTATTTTTTATTTTTTGGCCGGGGGTGAATTTTGGAGGGTGGTTGTGCGAGGAGGGGGTTATTTTCTCACCAAAGGCCACATATAGATAAATAATGAAATTGATTCGAGTAACATAAGATTTTAATAGAATATATCATCCATCGACACACCTGGTTCAACAAAAGATAATTATGTGTAGAAGAGGCTAATGATTCTTGACATTAGCCTATGATTTTACTAAAATGAGACACATGAAGCAACATCTAAAAATATATAGATGATCGGTAAGAAAATGCTTCAATTTTTTGATTTTTTTTTTAATAAAATCGGAAAATACAAATTACCTTTCTAGATGTAATCACCAGATACTCTATATTTGAGTTATAATTACTCTTTGATGAACATGGTCGACAAATCACCGCCATAAGATTATCTTAGATCGAATCCTGAACAATAAAATAAAAATAATAATAATTGAAGGGTCTAGTGAAAGTTAATAGGTCAAGTTAAAATTATGAAGCTACTCCACGAATTGCCCTGTTAAGACATAAAGCTAAATAGTGTTTGATTTTATGTCCTCCCAAACGCCTAAAATCTTGTATCTATGGAAGTACTATATGCTTTCTTGTTCACTTTCCCATAGTTTAGAATGATCCAAATATTAAATTATATCTTTCTTGCAAAACATCATTTTGTCCTCTTTCCAATTTTATATCTTACTTTGCATAACTGCCTTGTGCAATTTGTGGGTTTTAATTTTCCTTTTAAATTAATTTTGGATGTATTACTTAGCCTTATTAGGCTTGTTATGTACTATTTTTTCTCTAGTAATTTCACTTAGTTTTGTCTTGGTAACATTTATCAAGTTGTTATAAGTTTGAGTGGGATCTCAAAACTAGCAGAAATCTATGTTAGTTCTTGTCACTTTCTTTAGTTAATGGTGTTGGCAGCTTTTTTGTCTTGTTATTTCTTGATTTTTCATCAAGCATGTTCAAGTGTAATAAACTCAAGATCCCACTTAACCACGTTCAAAATTAGTAACAAAATCCCATCTTTGTCGATGCCTATAAAAGTGCATCTATTTATGTGGTTTTTGTTCATGTTTTTCACTTGGGACAACATTTAATGATAGAATTTGTCCAAAAAGAAAAAAAAATGAAAGAAAGATAGAAAGTAAAAAAAAGAAAGAAAGAAATGATAGAGATAGCTACTTCAAACACTTCATGAGGTTTGATCCAATTACGAAAACATCCTTCGGGGTTTGAGAATATATAACAACGCTCCTTACTGCTACTTTATTAATGGAAAATTTGATAGAATGGTAGGTTATAGTAGCACCAAATAGTAACAATTAGTTACATCAATACAAAATAGTAAGTATTATGTTACGGCAACATCAAATATGAGGATTATGTTACCTTTTTTACACTAGTACAAAACACTAAGTAATGCAACTAGGCATTGCATGTCACCACCAAAAATAAGGATTATGTTACGTCAACACCAGACAGTAACGATTACACTACACCAACATCAAACAATAACCTTAAGCTCGAGAAAGTCAAATTTGAGTCGAGCCTGCTCGTTAAGCTCACAAACCTACCCGAGTCATCTCCCACCACTACCTAACACCCCAAACGTTTGTCAAATTCAACACAAAGAATCAATACACAAACACATAACAATAATCTATTTCACCTATCTTCTTCATTTATCATTCCCATTTCCTCAATCCAAACAAAAACAAAAGATGATTGATACCCCAATCCAATTATATCAATACTCCATTATACAGTTGAAGAAGCATGTGACTGTTGCAGAGAAACAGAGTACTTGATTAGATTTTGGGATTCTGATTTAAAGAAGGGTCCCCTTTCTTTCTGAGAGGAAGCTCAATATCATTATTTATTATAAAGCTAAGATCTTGCAACTACTGCCATGTTTAGCCTGACAGCCACTAATGTCTCCTTCACTACCATCAACCTTGCACCCAAAAGGAAACTTCTCCATTCCTATTCTAATTGAGCTTTTCTTTTGCCTTTTTTATTTTTTATTTATTTATTTTTTTTCTTTTCAAGAAATGATTACTTCAACACTTCCGAAATTTGATCAAATTACAGGAATACATCATGTCGTTAGTTTAGTGGATAAAAAACTAAACACGGAACTTTGTAACACAAGGGATCTATTAGTAATATTTCAGTCAATATTTTAAATTTTTAAGGAATGTAATTGTAATGTTATGTTTAATTCTCCATTAGCTGAACTAAAATCAAGGTGTGTTATTGTAATTTCCCCAAACAAAAGGAATGTTTCATGATTAGGACGCACCTCAGGAAGTGTTGAGGTAATATCTCTTTTCTGTAGAGAAAAGTAACGAATGGGCTACCATCATAACGATCTCTTTGAGCATTATCATAAGACATTTTCCCAATCACCGTGAAATGTACATTTTGAATCACAACTATTAGAAAAGTATGAATCAATCAGTGCGAATGAAAAAGTGTCAACGAGACTGAAATCCTCTATAACCATTAAAAAAAAGGGGATAAATCATGAGCAACCGTTGAAAGCAAATTTGAATATGTGATTTTATAGAAAGTCATAGATCACACCAACCAAACTGCAACTCTATATGTCAAAAGAAGTCACCCAATATATTCAATATTCTAACACAAGTTGTGATGCTTGTAATGTGGTTTATGAGACACAAGACATTTTATTGTGTTAAAAGACAAACATTAAGAATTTTGCTCTCTTTCTATAGGTAAGATAAAATTTTTCCATGTTTATTCCCATTTATCAGTACCTCAGTCTTTATTGTGCACCTTCTTACACAAGATGCACATATTAAGTGCACCGACGTTACACGTTAATATTACAAAGTAATGAGAATCAATAGAAATTATAATGGTTTCACTTGATTCCAATGAAACATGACAAAATCCTTTATAGAACTTGTCCAATATTACAAGTAACACCTCTAAATAAAGAGTATACTTGTAATATTTCAGTTGTTATATTCGAAGGATTTAACTGTACTATTACACATGAGTGTTTTGGCAATAAAGCCAAACCTCATGAACAGTTACATCATAAACTGTGTTTTATTTGACTTTTTAATATAAAATTTTGCAAATTTAATTATTGATTATATATGACAAGTGTAACCATCCTTAATATTATGCCAAAGAGTCCAAGACATAAAGGGGCATCCAAAGCGTACCACTTCTGAGTTCCGAGCCCTTTTGGCAGTCCATTTCTATCAAGTCCAAGAACAGTTTAAATCCAAACCTTCAAAGAAAGCAGCATAATCGTAGAAGGAGAACTAGAAGCTATACTTCATATGTAGCTAGGTTTAGGCCCAAAGTTGAAATAAGTATAAAAATTTCAAGGCTGAAATTATGTCTCTGAAAGAGACAAATTACTTCCAAAACATACAACCAGACAACGAAAGTAGAATCAGCTCCAGTTATACGATACTGGAACATAAACAGATGAATAGGATTTTAAGTCCTTCGATGAATTCTATAGAAAACGTAGTATGTGAAATCGGTGAATGCAAGGGACAGTTGCAAGATGACAACAATAAGCTGCTTGCATGCAAATTCAAATAACAGCTCAATTACCTTGTACTATGTCTGGGACAAAAACGTTATGACTAAATTGTAACTTTCATGTGTAATACAAGACAACATTTTCAACAATGCGAATGTGCAATACGATAGTTCTTGTTCAGATTTGTTGACTAAACTTGTTCCTCGTATGAGGAAGGTTTGCAATATGCAGATTGGAACCTGAATGAACTTTACACTGTTTCCATGTTCCGAGCTTGTAAGGCCTGCTGCAGGAATTCTACTGCTCCGGTGTAATTTAAGAAGCCCATGTACCAAAATTCATGGTTATCAACAGATATGACCTGGATGTATTTTTCAGCTGGATTGGTTCTACTTATTGAGGGGTTGATGGCTTTCAGCTGATGTAAGGGAATAACAACCTGTCAAAGAATTTTGGAAGTAACGACGTAAATGTTGTGTGATTCATAAGATTAATAAGTAATCGATAGCACATGTGACAAAGGGGATGAACTGAGGATCTGATAACAATCTCTCATTATGCAGATCAATTTGCTAACCATATGGGGCAATGACATTAAACACAGCATGTTGTTGTGTAAATCATTATCTTGAAACTAAGGAAACGTCCTTCTCACATAGACGACTGAGAAAAAGAAGGTTACTAAATGGTCCAAGAATTGAAGCTCTATGATTGTCCCCTCTTAAAAAACGAGAGAGAGAGAGAGAGAGAGACCGCATTTTTAAGGAATCTTACATATAAACCTCTAGAATTGCATTTACTGTTGGATCAGTAATAGGCATCTTTCTCTCATTTAATCAATTATCTTTGATTTGACTTCCATTTTCTCACCTTTTAGTTTCCTTTTTTATTCTATGTTCTAAGATGTCGGATATGAACCTAGTGTTGCTTAGCATAAGCTCATGAACAGTACAAATATCCATCAATCTTAGAATTAACTGAGAGAAATGCAAACGACCTTCAAAACCAACTTCAAAAGGCAACACTTGTTCGAATTCTGACATTTTGCTAAATCCCAGTAGTACTTATATTCATGCCAAAGGCTTCAATAGATAATACGCCTTCTAACTAAAGGGACAATTTCAGAAACTTCCACGACGTGGCTTCAGATGCAGGTTAAGCAAACAAATTAGGCCAGCGTAACAGCATAACTGAGAAACAAACACCCAGCAAAGGGAAAAAAGGGACAAACTAACCTTTGAGACAATAGAATTTCCTCATTATTGAATAAGCAATAACATTCAAACCATAGATCTAAGAAGTTCAGGATCCCATTTGATGCAACAGAATGTTTTTCCTTATTGTTGAAATATAAACCAAATTTGCTTCATAAATAAGTGAATGATGTAGACAATTATTAGCCATATGTTTTGGATGGTTATTAGCCACAAATTTTGGATAGTTATCAAGTAAAATATATGACGAGTTAATAGCCACGTATTCTGTATGGTATATTAGATGGCTAAGTAGACATGTTAATTACCACATATTTGTATTTTGTAACTCTATATAAAGGCTAAGGTATGTCATAAATTGGCATGAGTGTAGAGTTAAAATCTTTGGTGAGGAATAAAGAGCAGCGACCTTTTTTGTTAGCGTTGCGTAGTTGTTCCCTTATTTCGTTCTATATTTGAGTTTATCTACAAAGTGTTGTTAGAGAGCTCATTAGGTGCTTCCAACAGTGGTATCAGAGTCAATTTCTGTTGAGATGCTGCCTAAATTCTACCAAAACTCTGGCAAAGCGTAGTTTAAAAAGTTGTAAGAACAGGCGCCATCATATAGTAGTGGACAACCACAATTTCCGAAGTTTACCGAGAAGAACTACAAGCATTGGAAAATCCGAATGAAAGTGATTTTCAAGTTCCATGATGTATGGGAAATTGTGGAACAAGGGTATGATAAACCCACTTCGAAAGTAGAGAAGCATTATCTCAAAAAACAGAAAAAACAATTGGACCAATCAAGGAAGAAAGATCTAAAAGCACTTAGTTTTCCTTCATCAAGCAGTTGATGAGTCAGTGTTCAAGAAAACTGCCACAGCCGAGACTTCTCATGAAGCATGGAGTATCCTAGAAAAGGTCTACCATAGTGTCACCCGAAGCAAGAATGTCAAGTTACAATACTTGCAGATGGAGTATGAAGCCTTGAAGATGAAACCTTCAAAGATAGCGTCGGAGTTCTTTGATCGAGTAACTGCAATAAAAGAACAACTACACAAAGATAACAAAAGAGGCTATTGCTCTTTATTCCTCACCAAAGATTACAACACCACACTCATGCCAATTTATGATATGCCCTAGCCCTTTATATAAAGTTACAAAATACAAATATGTGGTAATTAAAATGTCTAATTAGTCATCTAATATATCATACAAAATATATGGCCATCAACGCGCCACATATGCTATTTGATATTTATCCAAAATTTGTGGCTAACAACCATCCAAAACATATGGCCATTAATTGTCCACATTGTTCACTGATTTACCTAGTAAAGTCGGTTTATATTTCAACACTCCCCCTTAAACCGAATTTTCATGGGTACACATGCCAAGTAATTTTCTTAATTTCAGAAACGTCTCTTTCTTGAGTCTCTTTATGATGAAGTCTTTGCACCAGTAGCAAGATAAGAAACAATAAGGTTAGTACTCGTCAACTGCTCAAAACTACAAACCAGGTGGCATCTTCACAAAGGCACTCAAGAAAGAGACATTTTTGAAATTAAAAAGATTACTTGGCATGTGTACCAATGAAAATTCGGTTTAAAAGGAACTATTGAAATATAAACCGAATTTACTTAGTAATTAAGTGAAGGATGTGGACAATTATTGGCCATATGTTTTGAATGGTTATTAGCCACAAATTTCGGATAGTTATCAAGTAGCATATGTGGCAAGTTAATTAGCCATATATCTTGTATGGTATATTAGATCCCTAAGTAGATATTTTAATTACCACATATTTGTATTTTGTAACTTAGAGGGCTGGGACATATCATAAATTGGCGTGAGTGTGGAGTTGTAATCTTTGGTGAGGAATAAAGAGCAGTAGTAGCAGCCTCTTTCGTTACCGTAGTGTAGTTGTTCCTTTATCTCATTCAATATTTGAGTTTACCTAGAGAGTGTTGTTAGAGGGCTCATTATGCACTTCCAACACCTATTTGATGCAAGTTTACTTCCATATCAATCTTATTATAGAACGTAGATACAAGAGTTGGTGACCATAGGAACAAATACGATCTGCACGTTGGTGATCAAGCAAGGAGAAGCAACGAGGATTTGAAGAGGTAAAGCGACAGAGATTGATGACAGAAAGGCCAACAATGAACGAGGAACCAGGGGAATATGTTGGTCACACGTTTTCCTATATCTAATGCATTTTCTCATTTTCTACGGTCACTATCTAGTCTATTCAAATCACAGGTTCAGAATCTCTTAGCAGGAACTAATCAAATCAGTATTAATTTCAATAAATAAATACTGATGTTGCATGCATCACATTAGAAAGCACATCTGAACATACCTTATAATAGCTCCATTCAGTCTTATCACCAGCTTGGTATGACAGCGGGTTATCGCTACAAAATGCAAGCTTTGCAGTAGAGACATACAAAACCCCCATGACTGGACCCGCTGATGTGGACAAGTAACATGCAAATGAATTTTTCAGTTGCTCCTCAGGAACTGTCTCAAATGTTTGCCGAAATATTTTTTCATAACCACCTTCAGCTAGAACCTTTGTTCCCTGTGCAATTCTTCCCAGAGCAGCATCCGTCAGACTAGGGCTCGTTTTCACTAAGTCAAGAAAAAAGAGAAAACCAGAAAAAGATTTAAGAAAAATAGAAGTAGATGAAGACGAGGAAATGGAAAAAGAACAATGCAGAAACTATCTTACTAGTAGAAAGCACAAAACAAAACAAACATGATTATCACTGGGAATTATTATTAAAAAGGTATAAAGCCCAATAACTACAGACGAGTATAAACCGAAGCATGTTAAAAAAGGTGTAGTAAAATGGAGCTAAGATGAGAAGTACAAGAGAGCAAGGACAGCACATAGAACAACATCATAAGACAGAAAAGTGAATGTCTTTTCTTGCTTGCCTCACCTAGTATTGCACTAACAGTTAATGAAAGAAGTTCAGAAAACTAAACTAACTTAAAATGCAAAGTGTGGTTCTTTTCTTATGGGTAAGTAGATCTCAGATGGATTCAGTAAATACATTGTAACCACACACATTTCTGGTCGGCCAATTCCAGACATCAACTGTGATCAATTTACAGGTGAGAAAATGCTAACAAAGACAGTGCCTAAAAGCATGAAGGAAGTGGATTGTTGCATCTCATTTGGTAGAGAAAACAGTTGCTATTCCCTCGAAAGGTAAAACAATTACTATGGAACACATCAGTAGGAGTTTAGCATTCTTCAATTGTAAATTAAGTTGATAAAAAAGAACAACAAACATAAATGCTTACAGTGCTGCCAAGTGTTCCCTGCAAGATCCTCAGCCTTTCGTGATGCTTCTCCCACCTTCTTCCCCCATCTCCCCAACACATCCTTCACACTACCCATAGTTTCTGAAAGCCAAAAACCAGAACATTCAATCTTCTGTTTACCGCACAAGACTACCTCAAGATTCAATACAGACTACCATATCAAACAATTTTATCAAATCAGCTCCAAAAAATTACTCTTCCCTTTTAACAAAATTCACTTCCCTGAACTTAAGAAACAGATAAAAGAATATTGGAAATCCAACTACAAACAATCGCAACAACGAGGTACAAAACTCCAAGCTAGATGAATATATGAATTTCAAAGGAGCCAAAAGAAAAGAAATAGAGAAAAAGAGCAAACCTAGCTCTAGCTCAGTTCAATCACTGCCCACAACTAGATAGTATTGAAACTACTACTTCGGATTCGGAGTAACTATGAGATATATGACACAAAAATCAGACTTTCTTCCGCCAATATCTAGGGACGCATACACATACATACATATATATATATATAATAATAATAATATAATCCACCTCTATTAAATCGAAGAACACGCAAAATCCAAGAAGAAACATCCAACCTTCCCATTTATAGTACGTTTCAAAACCCTACATGCACAAAAAAGCTGACCTTTGAAATTGAAAGACGAGGAATTGGTGGAAGGCGCATGCGAGTGATTAACGTAAGGATTGCCGGACCCGCGATCGAAATCCCTCGGAGCCGGCGGTTCCATCACCAATTCCTCACTCCACCGCACCGATTTCTTCGTTTTCAAACCCTCCGCCGCGGATTCAACACTATTCTCCTCCGCACGACTATTCTTCTCCTTCGAATCAATCTCACCACTATTCCCACGATTAATACCGCCAGCATTATCCCCTGTCTTCACCGCACCGCCTTCGAGCTTCGGGTCAGGGTCGGGTCCACGATTCGGGCTCGGATCTTTATGATCCGGCTCCAATGGCACTGATTTCATTTCTTCAACATTGTCTTCTTTACTGATCGTCGGCTGCTCCATCACTTTCACGAGAATGGAAATTTTTTTTTTTTTTTCGAAAGGGAGAATGGAAAAATATTTGAAATCAAAGAAAAAAAGAGAAATTTTCTCTCTCTTTAAATGATGCAGCGCGTGAATGGCGCGTGGGGATGGTGAAGACCTCGTACTTTGTTGTTTCGGATTAACGGTTTGAAGGACTGATGTAAGGACAAGGTACCGGTAATTCCGGTTATGGTAGTAGGTGTAGGGAGTGTGGAGGCAACCGGAGAATCTATATGGCTCGGTCTTTTGTGACTCGGACGGCTAAAGGGGGGGCCTTGCCTTCTGAAATGGGAAATATATATTCCCTCTCTTTTTTATTTATTTCCCTTTTTCTTTACCTTTTTAAAATAGTAATTAAAATGGACTTTGAAATAGTCAAATTTTTATATATATTTAGATTTTTTAAATTTTATTACTACATAATTTATGGGTTGAAAAAAATTGAGTTTAAATTGAAATTATTCGTTGTAAAAGAGACTACTATTGTTTCGATCGATAAAATTGTTATGGATATAACTCTTTGATTTTAAAATCGATTGCTGATGCAATTTGGAGCTAAGTTGGATGAAATCCAAGCTACATAGCTTTCGTCAAGGACCTTGATATATCTGTGGATATTATCGTGGTTTACTTGATGAAAGAGTTAACTATTTTGATCGATTTAAATGTACTGTTTGAATAAATTAGTTTGATTTGATAATGCAAAAATTGATGAGTGTGAACCAAATTATGAAATGATAACATTTTGGAAAATTGTGGCAAGGAATTTGTGATAGGTAAACTACTTACAATGCTCACAACATAATTTTTTAGAAAAATTGAAAGATACATTATTCTTTTGCCTAAATATTTTCACTACCTTCAGTAGGATAAATATAATTATAGAAAAGTATATGAGAATTATCATTGAGGAAACTCTCAGACACTCCAACATATTGTTTGCTAGGTTTGCATTTGGAAGAGAAGGTATAATGATTTGATTTACGTCACGATAGCTGCAAATAGCTTTTCAGTAATATATTCTAATTTATTTAATTTTGGAATGATTAATTGTAGAAACATATATATTAATGGTGTTATATTAAATTAATAATAATTTTAAAATATGTTCTAAAAAATGATGTTATTTTTTGTAATGTGTTCCAAAAATAAAAATATTCAATTTAAGACAAACGAAGTACTTGTTAGCTTTCGTAATTGATACTCATTGTTTATGAATAGCTGAAAGTGATTTTAGTTCAAAAATAATGTCTTGTCCTTTAATATTGTCTTCAAACAATGAAAAGTTACCAATTTTCACTTAAATAAAATATTAACTAAAAAAATTTTAAGCTAGGAATTTAAAATGATTTCAATCTTCAATCAATAAATTTGAAATCTACACAAATAATTTAAAAAAAAAAAATACTCGATATAATTATTTAAGAATTTCAAAGTAGGCGAACTTATCCAAATAAGTACAAAGAAATTATTATTCTAATGTAGAAATGTCTCATTGCACTCGCATTACTTTCATAATTTCTTGACCATGAAATCTAAGGAACATTATTTTCTGCAATTCCCAAATTTTGAATGAACTTGAGCATCCTTTCAAGGTTTTCCCCATCTGCAAAAACAACACACAAAGGCATTATTATATTTTTTTTAAAGGCCAATTGAAAATTAATTCAGTATTTGATTCTATAAGAAGCTGCGAAGGGGGGAAAAAATCCAATATATTATAAATTATCCATCCATTTCATTTTTTATTTTAATATTTACTATCTTGTTAGTATTTATTAGCTCTCTAAATAT
>JACFYI010002069.1:777851-794737 GCA_014898755.1 Handroanthus guayacan
GTGGCGTTGATTTAGGTTTCCCACGTGGAGGCGTAGATCTGTACTTTGTTTATGATCGGATGAGACTTGTCTATTCTGCCCTTTTGTTGGGGGCATAATAGTCATTTGCTTTTTCTCTCTTTTTCTTTTTTATATTTTTCTTGTGTTTGTTAATTTCATTTTTTATTTTGATTTTCTAGAGTGGATCATTTGTTTTGTTATTAATATTATTATTTGGGTTGGTAAGTGACTCTTGGTATGGATGGACAATTTTTATATGTATAGTGGAGTCACATGTACATGAAATTAATCAATAAAATTGAGCTCTTATTCTTTGTTTATATTTATATTTAAATTATATTTATATAGTTGATCAATTATTTGTGAGGAACAAATTGTTAATAATGGATACTAATACACGTCAAATATTAATTTTCGCATTATTTTTAAATAATTATATATAGATCATAAAAATGTCGGTGATAGGGTGTTCTTATCAAATGTATGCTAAAATTTCGAACTCGAGCTTCCAGTAATTAAGAGTTAATTCTAAAATAATGAGTTTGAGCTCGAACTCAAATAATTAGTTGTGTGTGTGTGTGTGAATATTAGGCTCAATTTTGCCTCCCCTCAAACTCGACTTGATTTGACCCTTTCATTTTCGGTTACATTACGTAATAATTATGGATTGGCTAAGTAGCATTGATTAATATACTATATAATAAATTCAAGTTTGAATATGCAATATTTGAGGTACTTGTATCTTTTTATATTCTTAATCACTAATTTAACTCTCGAAGAGTTCTTTAGACTACAATACGTTCGTGACCTTTTTGTGGATTTTAAGTCCTGTTATTAAGCTAAAATGGAACAGCCTAAATGGTTATATTTTCAATTAATTGCATAATAAGTAAGTTCTCGTGAAAGTCGAGGAACCAAAAGAAAGAGATAGTTTGCAAGCGCTTATGTTTTTTCACTGGTGTGTCTAAAGGTTTTAGTGAAAATTGAGAATGTTTAAAAGCAAAAGTTCAAAGTACCAAGAAGTTATTGAAATTGCGTAATGATTTCTTCTAATTTTTAGTTTTTTTAATTTAATTTAAAGAATTAAAAGTAAAAACAGTATTTCTAAAAGTTAAAAGTTATTTTTAAGAAGTTCCTGCAAAACCCCAGGAAGGCATTTGGAAAATAATTGAAAGTGAAATTAAATGAAGTTTGGATTATTACATAAGATATTAATAAAGAATGATACTGAATCTCACTTTTATTAGTGTTTTGGCATTAAAAATTAATTTTTAATTTATTCAAATCTTGGAATGAATGCCATTTTCTGTCAAAATTTGCCAAAACAACAAGCGACAGGTAGCGAGTGTCATTGGTTGTCTAGATATTGGCAGCTCCACTATCTACATATGGTCACTCCTTAATGCATTATATATATATATATATATATGTTCTCAACCTTCTGGAAAAAGGAGACATTCTGTACTTCAATTTTTAAAATATAAATTTACAATCTTTAATTATATTTATTTTACTAATTGATATTGCAATTGTAGTAAAACTTTTGTCTTAATTATTTTACTTGGAATTCATGATAAATAAAAATTTTTTTGAGGAGTAAAGATAAGATATATTATAACAAGTCACATCCGTCTTCAAACACAAAAATTCAATTGCGTTGGAGTGTTATTTCGCTAACATGTGAAACTCTAAAAATTATTTCAAGTTTTTATGCTTGTTTGATATGAAGCAACATTAGGGTTGTCATAATCCTTCAACCAAGAAAATTGAGAAGGGATGTATAATTATTATTATTATTTTTAATCACAAACAATGTCGATAATAATGATGCAAATCCACTTTTGTACCAGCCCGATCATTTCAAAGTAAAGCTCCACCAACATACATTTAGTGTGAGATTTTACTCTAAAAAGACGTCTTCATGAGTAAGAGAGAAGACTGTAGTGTATCAACTGTTTTAAATTCGTAGGTTATTCCAACGTTAAACAATACTAAATATTATCAATAATATTTAATTATAACTTGAAAAAGAAAGGTTACCTTAATGCTATCTTGTCAAATACAGTTATTTTCTTTGAATTGATGATAATAGAAGAAAAGATAGACAATTGAAAACGATGTAATATGATTCACAATATAAAAAACAAAAAAAAAAGAAGGAGAAAAGAATGTTGAAAAGAAAAAAATAAAAGAAAATTTTTCCCATCTTATAAATATTATAATATATATTTTATTTTAATAGAAAATGAAGTGGTGCGGCACTAGGTCAACGAATTTGATGGCAATAGAATCTGGCACATGATCCACCGACGTTTGCCGCCTTCTTATAAGAATACGAAGATTTATATAAAGTAATAACATTGCCTTTTGCCTTATTGTCTTTTTCCGTTTTTTTTTTTCCTATATATATATGACTATACGTATTTTTATTTATATTGTTACAATAGATTTTTGTAGGCAAAAATTAATAAATAAAGCATGAACGGCGTCGACATGGGCTCCCCTCTGTTACAAGTTAGCACTTACTTTCAAGTTGAAAACCTAGTAGATGCAAATTTTGTTATTACAATGCCTTAAATAATATAGGGATTGTGGGTATATATAATGTATATCAAGTTACAAGATCCTTTTATAAAGATTAATAACACCTTTTTGAAAGAGACATAACTCAAAAGCAATCTCCGAATCACGATCTTTGTATTATACTAATAAAGAAACACATAGTTGATTTTGGAGATTCATTCTTTTTCCGCTTAATGTTCAGCTTGGCAGATCTGGTTGCAACATTACACTTTTTGGCACCGTGACATTAAACTCTTTATTTTGCTACAATTTTTATATTTTTCTTTTGAAAACGAGGTGAGAGTGGGTTAGTTAATTCTCTTGCTTGGGGCATAAGGGGTATGATCCGGTAACTATGAGTTAGTTAATCCTCTTGTTAAATGGGGGATGTGACGAGAGAGAGAGAGAGAGAGAGAGAGAGAGAGAGAGAGAGAGAGAGAGAGAGAGAGAGAGAGAGAGAGAGAGAGAGAGAGAGAGAGAGAGAGAGAGAGATGATTTTGGATGTGAATTAAAACTCTCTCTATATATATATTATATTTTTGAGTGAGAGAACAATAAATAATAATTAGAAGCATTCCAAAACCGCACGTTTGACAAGGCTCCACAACTATGGGCTCATTCTTGATTTTATCAAAATTCAAATAGGACTTCAGATTTGGCCCATTATTCATATGGGTCGTAACAGGGCCTCGAACTGGATATTTCGCCACCTCAATCCGTCCAAAGTCGTCATATCCATTTACTAAGCCCATTGGTGTCTCACGCAACAATGATCTTGGGCCTATGTATAGCATGGGTTTGGGCTTAAGCTTGCGCTTTAACTTATTCGAAAATATTATAAATTTTTAGGTAAAATAAATATAGAATTTATTTCAATTCTCTCTTTCTTAATTTTGATACGTAGCACTGTTAAAATTGTAACATGTAAGGTAAGTTGACAGTGCCTAGAGTGATGTCTATGTATTAGAAGAAGAAGCGTGTCCAATCATTCATCCGCTAAATCAATAGGTGTGTCAATCGACAATTGTGTCCTCTCTACCACGACCTTTCATAATTATGAAAGGACATTAGATTAGGCCATTCTCGGTAATTCGCCTACAGAAGCATTATGAGCACAACCAAAAGCATTTTAACATTAAGAGAAGATTGTACGTCCTGATTTTTGTTCGAGACAAATCGATGATAAAAAGTTTGATTCTTGTCTAAATGTGTTTTCCATGGTCCACTCTTGTTCTAACTGCCTCAATCGGGTAGCTAACCCATTTACAGACAGAACTCAAATATATTGGGTGAATTGGCCGAAGTGAAAATTTCAATTTAGACCTAAGAAAGTTAATTTTGCAACTCACAATTTAGCTAAATGGGCTGAATCCTGTTCATTCTTCTGTATTTTATCTATTGATGCACTAATAGTGTCTTTTTTTTTTTCTTTTTTTTTTTGTGATTGTGGCCATCCTCTCACATCTTCTTAGCTAAATTTGCGACGTAAAGTTGCAATGAAAGCTTAATTTATCAAAAACATTATCCATTCTTCGAACTTTGACATTTTATATTGTTTGATTTATTTTTTTATGCATCATAAATTTATGAAATTATGATGCTTAATCACGTATTCTACTTCTTTGTTTTGTTTTGTTTTGTTTTGTTTTTTTTTTTAGGTCGCAGATCATACAATTATCTCTAGCATATACACACGATAGATAGCTCTCTCTCTCTCTCTCTCTCATAGAAATAAAGTAGTAGATGTAAAATCAAGTGAGACCAATATTGGGCATCATGAATTAGGTTTTGCAATGAAAATTTACAAGTTAAATACATGGTCCAACTACACCCTATATTAAAGGAAAAATTCTGACATAACAGAAATTGATCACCAAACCTCTGCAAAAGGAAATTAATTGAATTTAAGTTCGCACAGTCTTAATTAGAACATTACTTCATGGGCTCACCTTCATGAGGAATTGTCCGATTTGGTACTATGACTTAGATAAAGTCAGAAAGATGGTTGAATATCCACTAGTCGTGTTTGCTAAAAGTTTTTTTATTTTTTTTACACTAAAAGCGTGATTTAATCGCTTAATTTGCATGTAGTTAGTGACACTTAATTATTTAATTGGAGAAGTATAGAGAAAAGAATTGAGATTGTATTTTATTTTATTTTTTGTGAAATAATAGGGATTATAGGAGCGTACGTGGGAAGATGATCATTTATATTATAATTATAAATGTTATTATATATTATAATGAACTTAAATTAGAAATTCATACTTCGACAGCTCACACATTTCTCTATGTCCTTTTATTTTTTCCTGTTTAATATTAAGGAATTTATAGTTATAAGAAAAGCCAAAAAAATTCAAGCGCTGCTCTATTATTTAGGTTAATTGTTTGTTAATTGTCTCAAGAAATTTCTAGTTCGCGCTCGAGGTTGAGTGTGGCTCCACTTAATTAATTACAAAATCTTTTTTTTTTTTGGGATTATATTTATTCCCCTTAAGATCTAATAGCCAGTTTATTTGTGTCTTCATTACCTGCTTTCGCATTTTTAACCATTTTAAAACTGAAAAATATTATTCATTTTTTCACATTTTCATTAAAAATATCATTCATTTTTATTTCTTTCTATATAACCTATTATCCTATTATCATATCAATTAAATTCAAATTTGATTAAACATAAAGTAAACAATGTAATTTCATGGTATATATATTTTTTAAAAACGCATATTCTTATACATAAATATTACAATTTTAACCATATTTATTCCTATCCATCCTACTCAATATTTTAAAAACAAAGAATAAAATATTTTTCATTTTTATATGAAGATTCATAATTATTTTTTCACATTTAAAAAATAATGAAAACTGAAACTGAAAATGAAACAATAACCCTAAGTCTATAATACAATTAAAAGAAAATATATTTGTCATATTTACGTGAATAGTTATATAGTAGGCCGAGCATATCCAAAATTAGAAGGTACGTACGTAATAATTCTGACAATCCTCACATATACCAATCATTTCATTATCTCTTCCTTCTTCATAGATATATATATATATATATATTACAAATGTCCATCATATGCATATGAGTCTTCAGTTTACAAAACAATAATTTTGTTTGATTTTTACTGTATAGTAATTTTACTATTTTTTATTATTTATTAATTTTTAATATTATTAATTTAATATATCGATATAAAGACTAAATGTGTTAATCATCTCTAAGAAAATGACGTTTCGTTTTTCTTTCTCTCTCTCTGCTTTTTTTCTTTTTGATATATTGTGTATACGTGTATATATATATATATATATATATTTGGTATATTTGAAGTTTCAGTGTGCAAATATTGTTTCGCAATTGCTTACGTGAGATTGATGAGTCCAACATTAATTAATATTTTTCCAATATTCTTGTTCACGAAGTAAGTGTTCGGCGTTCCCCAAAGTTGACTCAAATCTTAGTTTTGCCTCATAACTTTGATTAGGACCTGCGTGTGACTATGTGAGGATTCTCTAAGATTTCATGATCGCTCATCTACATGTAAAATATAAAAATATATATGTTTTTTATTTATTTATTTCTTTTTGTTTTTCTGATTTTTCCTCTTTGGGGTTTATTATTTTCTTTATCTTTGTTCTTATTAAATATAAAATAAAAAAGAAAGAAAAATCAGTTGATTTAAGCTAATAGATTAGTTTAGATAAGTACGTGAAATCACTACAAAAATTTTGAACAATTAACATAGCTAAAAATTGATGTTAATAGGAAAAATAGTGGGGAAAAGTTATTTCCTACAGTTTTACTATGTCAATGATCTGTGATTTCTGTGACGGTAGTGGAAAATCCACCATAACTTATAGTCGTGGTGAATATTTTTTACCTTAGTATAGCCACGACAAATTATATTTTCATCACGGCGTTTTGAAATACTGGCAACCACATCCACCACAGTTGTTATTGCAAAAATCGATAATTTTGTGGTGAATATATGATTATCAAAATTAACAAAATTGTATGGCTCAAGTAAAAACTAAAATGCAGATAATTAACTCAGCATCGATACATATTAATTAACAAATTTAGAAAATAATTAGCATACGTATGTATCATATTAAAAAATTATGCATTTAACTATAGAAAAATTAAAGTGAATTAGGTTTAAAAATTAAATAACGTGTAAGTTTTGAAGACATGAATGATATTGACCTTGACATGGATCATATAGACCAAAGAGGTAATAAAAGGCAAGAAATCTTACTTTCCACATGAAATTGCTTTTTATCTCCAAGTAAAATATGTAGTACTTACATAGATGGCAAGACAATAAATCACAATTTTTTATAACTATCCCTAATTTTTAATTAAATTTCATAATGAGCTGACTTAAAAAGTCGTGTTATCATGCAATTCCATGTTAATTGTAAACTAGTGAATGTGGAAAGTTGCCAAAGCCAAGATTGACACTACAATTGGAAGAAAAATGCAAAAGGTTTGATTAAGACAATATGGGACATATATACATGAAAAAATATATATACTATGTAATCGTGGAATAATTATACTATAATTAATGTTGACGTCAGCAAGTGGAAAAGTTTCTAATTAAAAGCCAAAAAAAGAGCATTTGTGGCCTAGGGTTGTTTTGGGTCCTCAATGTCGGCTTTAAATTAATTAATTTCTCCATTTTTTTACTATTATTTCATTTTATATTTATATTCACGCTCTATACTTTTTATACAAAAAAACAAAAAAGAAGTATTATGTTAATATTAAACATAACACGTGCATATCAACTATAATTGTTGATAATTGCGTGAAAATAACTTAAATTCATATAATTGGATAAATAAAGTTATTATAATTGGAGCATTATAAAAAAAATAATACTATTGTCCATAGGAATGTACCCCACGTCTAGCAAAAATCAAATTTATATAAGCCTTACGATTTTGTACTACTACAATAAAAATATTTGCTCTTGAAAAATTAAAATAACACTCCTGCATATTACAATTACACCCCTTGCAAGTGTAATAAATTTACAGAGCCATTATAAGTTCATCGCACGTTGATTCAGGAATATTATAATAATTTTTGAAACTATAATGAATGTTTATATAATTAAACCAAAGCTCAACAAAAAGAAAAAAAAATTTAAAAAATTTATTAATTTATTTTTTTAAAAAAATCATACCATTCTTCTAATATAAAACATTGTAAGTTTTTTTTTTTTTTAAATTTTTATATTTATCTGAAGTTGCGTGCAGATCGAATCAATAGCTAGCCTAAGTAAGACACAAAGTTTAAATTGATAGGGCAAAAATCACGTGCAAAGAGTAGTCAAATTTGATATAAATTCTGACAGGCGATGCCTGAATGTGGCCACTAACTGGCTTCTGTTGTTCTTATCTGACACCTGAAAAGTTGCAGCATTTACAAATTCTAACCACAATAATCCCACACGTCATCTACACCAATCCTTATATTAATCACACATATACCATGCATAATAAATAAATAAATAAAATTGGTTTTTTGAGACTTTAATTTTTTTTTGAAGAATATATGAGCAAAGAATATCCTCCTTATTTGTTTTTATATTTTCGTTTAAATCATCTATTTATTCTTTTGAGTGAGAAAAAAAATGAATTTTCTTTAAACTAGAAGAAAGAAGAATATATGATAAGAATTTTCACATGAAAAATCATATGTTACAGTTTTTTGGTTGTGTGTTACACTTGAATTATATCAAAATAAGAAGATACGCAAACTTGTCACCAATCTTTTTATTTTGTCGCAAAATGAAAACAAATTCATCGCAAATTTAAATACTTACTAGTTATATTAAGTGTTAAATAGTAACTTGTTATTACTTATTTTGCACATTTACTCCATTTCAGCATACACATCAAATATATTTCATCTCAAAATAAATATTTTCATGAAAAACACTTGACATACTCAACAAATCCATACAATTAGAACTCTTTCTACAACAGTTTGACTATCAAAATTTAATTTTCCAATTTTATCCATCATAAATACGATCATTACTCCACAATCTTTGACTTCAACTACTTATAAGCTATCATTTATTTCATTAATATTTTAAATAGTAATAATTTTTCATTTTCATATATTATATTTTAATTATTTCAAATAAATAAAATATTTTATTAATAATAAAATCCCATAAATTTTATATATGCAGAAATCGCATACTTAATTACCAGCATTCACAAATTCAAATTCTAAACATATTCAAAATTTCAAACCACATTCAAAATAATGCATTTAATAAGAAATTTGTGGGCCCTTCTCGAGCTATAAATACAACACTCATCTCCCACCCACACCTCTTGCCAACCCTTTGGAGCCTCCTTCTTCCTTTGCCCTCTCCCTCACCCTCACCCACCAATCCTCCTTAAGAACTCCAAATAAATAAATAAAAATAATTAAAAAAATGCCAAACACATCCCAAGATGGAGATCAAACAATAACAGCACCCTTATTAGAGTACTCATATTCCTCAGAAAACCCAACATCAAAACATATACAAGAAATCAATGGTGATGATGACGATAAACCCCTTGCCCAGAGGATTTGGATCGAGACCAAGAAGCTATGGCGGGTGGTGGGCCCCGCCATCTTCAGCCGCATCGCCTCCTACTCCATGTTCGTTATTACACAAGCCTTCGCTGGCCACCTCGGCGACCTCGAACTCGCCGCCATGTCCATCGCTAGCAGCGTCGTCATCGGCTTCGATTTCGGCCTCATGGTAATAACTTTACTCCCAAGAGTTTTGTGAAGAGGGTGCTTGGCCATGCTAATTGATTTGAAACATGTCGTAAGAGCCTTGAAAGATGGCATATCTTATTTTAAATTTGAGCTTATAAGTTTTTCAAATCATCGATGTTTGGGAGCTTGCTTGAGAGTTTGTAAGATACTGCGAAGTGTATGATAAATTTTCTATTTGAATACTTATTTGAGGATACTGTTGTTCGATAATTTTTTTTAAAAATGACTTATAAAGTCCAAACATAAGATGATAGAATCATATATAAGTTCGATTCAGAAAAATTAAAAGTTTCTAATTTATTTTTCAAATGTTGTTTGTATCTTGACGATGTTAATTATAAATCTGTAATTGATGACACCTTCTTAGTTTTATTGGAATCATATATTAATTATAAAAGCATCACTATTCCTGATGCCACAGTCCTAAACATTGTTCTTTCTTTCTCTCTTTATGTCAAACAGGTGAGAGATTTATTCTTCATCGTACTCCTACCCCCAACCACTTTGGATTCTTTATTCTTTTTATATTTTATTGAACAAATTTATGTAAAAGTGTATAGTATCTACAATTTTATATATTGATAAGGAAATATTTGATATATTTAATATTAATTTATGATATGAAATAGGAGATAAAATACAATTCTTGAATAGAAAAAAAAGACAAATGCTATTAATTATAAATTCTGTGACATTTTATTTTTTTTCTAAAAATTTCAACGACTTATTTTTGTCATTTTCAGCTCGGAATGGCGAGTGCCCTCGAAACACTTTGCGGCCAGGCCTACGGTGCCAAAAAATACTACATGCTCGGCGTTTACCTACAGCGTTCATGGATTGTTCTCTTATTATGCTGTTTCCTAATGCTTCCCATCTTCTTCTTTGCCACGCCGATCTTGAAGCTATTAGGACAGCCGCCGGATGTGGCGGAGCTGTCGGGTGTGGTGTCGCTCTACTTTATTCCGCTCCATTTCAGCTTTGCAATTCAATTCCCATTACAGAGGTTTTTGCAAAGCCAGCTGAAAAATAGCGTGACGGCTTGGGTTAATTTTGGGGCGTTTGTGGTGCATATACTTCTGAGCTGGCTTGTAGTGTCTCGGCTGCGGCTTGGCTTGGTGGGGACGGCGATGACGCTGAATTTCTCGTGGTGGGTTATCGTTTTGGGGTTGTTTTTATATACGGTTTGCGGCGGCTGCCCGCTGACGTGGAGGGGGTTTTCCAGCGAGGCGTTTTCCGGCCTGTGGGAGTTTCTGAAGCTGTCGGCTTCTTCCGGTGTTATGCTATGGTGCGTTGTCTCTCCCCCTTTCCGGGAATGTTTTTGCTGGTTTTCTTTATGATTATGTTAATTAATTCAATAATTAATTATAACTCGACACTAATTACAAAGATGTTTTTATTTTAAAATTACAATAATGCCCTTATTGTTACAGGGAAATTTATTGGAGTTACAGAAATATGTCAAGAAAAATTATAGAAATAACCGTATTCACAATTCTATGTTTCTATAAAAGAGTACTTTTTACAATAACACGTAATAGAAGATAAAATACTGTTCTAGGATAGAAGATGCTAGTCTGTAATAGCACTCCATCGTATTTGGAGAGTTGCTATTCGGACGGGTGTGATTGTAAGTTTTGAAATCAAAGTCATATTCTGTTGAATTTTTCACATATAGGGGTTGTTATTGTAATTTTCTAATGATGATATTATTTTTATTTTTGAAAAATTGAACCTTGTTTTAACTACATTATAGAAAATTAGAAGCTAGAAATCGTGAAAGGAGCTAGCTTTAATGGAGATAAGAACGAAAATTTTTGTTCACAATCAATGTCAACCACATATGGACTAAAATATAGTATTACGTGATTGATTTTGTGACTAGTCTAGTATTTTTTTTATACGTATATTAATTTAATTTGATATCATATATTAGACTTAGGACAAAAATTCTCCATCACATTACGGTATTATTAATAATTCTTTGTATTTTGTATGTCTCATTTTTTAATTTGAGTGGTCAAAAAAGTAAATCAAATGATTACTAGTGGGTCGTGTACGTACGTTAAGCTTATAAACTATTTAAAAACATCTTATAAAATATTGTAAAGTATTATAATATTTTATGTGAGGTTTTATAAATTAATAACGTGTTAGTGTGTCGTGAGACGTATTTAGTATTTTATATGTTCTTAAAAAAGAGAAAAATAAAAAATTCTAAATTTATTTTGTAAATATTTAATAAACTTTAACTATTTTAATTATAAAATTATCATTACTAATATCTAATAAGCTCTAAAAACTTAATTTATTCAAATATTTTAATTTTTTAATATAACATCTAACATTTTTATATGTGTGTGTCTATTAGAGGTTTCGTATATGTCTCATAAAATTCACGAATCTAATTTACTTAATTTTTTTTTCTGCAATATTGGAACAGCTTGGAGAATTGGTATTACAGAATTCTTATAATAATGACTGGAAACCTCCAGAATGCCAAAATCGCAGTCGATGCCTTGTCCGTCTGGTAAGCTAAATTATTGTAACTTCTCAAATTCACGATGTCACATTCGAATTCCATTTCTGCTAAATTTTACTAGTCAGGTCTCAAATCAACATTGAATCTATACATAATATATTAGTTAATACATCAGATTTTCAGGATTCTAATTTAATATTTCAAACAAAACACAAACTCTATTTTTATTTTGTCATATTTCCCTTTCTGTCCCCCTCGTTTTGGCATTATTATTTGTGTGGAAATAATTTCTTATCATTGCAACGGTCATTTTCAGTATTAAGACATTAATTAATTTTGTACATATTCTTTTTATTTATTTATTTTGTACTTTTTTAATTAATTGTTTTTTCTACGTATTATTAATTAATGCAGCATGAGCATCAACGGCTGGGAACTGATGATTCCTCTCGCATTTTTCGCTGGAACTGGGTACATTTTCTTTCCTTCTATTAAATTATGTTTATGACATGTTAAGGTGAATTATGTGATTTTCATGTGTGTCATGTGATAACAAGACAGAACAACTACCTTAAAGTATGTGGCATTAATGAAACGATAGCCATACATTTGTCCATTCAAAAAATTGAATGATTTTAAAAGTATATAGAATATGTTAACCCTATAAAAAAGATTTTTCGTACGTTTTATGTCAGATCGTATTAGTTTGTGTAACACACGCAATATATTAGTTTCTAATGATTGGAGTATGATAACGATGGTATTTAAATAAAATTATATAAAAATATATATGTTTACAAAGTAGAGTTTAAGTATAGATGACGTGATTATCTCTGTTTAATATTTTCACGTTAACTAAACTAGAATAGTAGTTTTTCGAGATTGGTCACAATCAAGGTTTGGTTCATCTATGTGGTACTATTAATTTGTCTGGCTTGTTTTTTCTTTTTCTTCTTCTTTATTTGTTGTTGTCTTTTTTTTTTTTTTTTTTTTTGGCTTTGTTTGTTTTTCTTTTTTATTTTTATTTTCAATTTAGGCCAAGAAAAATAAAATAAAATAAATTGCGACACTAGTGGTGCTGAGGATCTTAGGTGGTCCTTGCTAGATTTCACCAGACAAATGCAAATTATTTATACAATCTAATTATAATATATTGATATTTTACACTCGATTTGTATACATAAAATAAAAAAATATTATATATATTTAAAATATATAAATTACATTGTATGTATTTAATAATTAAAATATGCTTAATATCTTTAATACCTCTAATGTATAACACATATATAATTTAATATTAAGAGAAAATTAGATTGTATATGGTTACTAGAACAAATTAACATTAAGAGTATTTTAGGAAAAACACATGAAAGGATATTACCGAAACTAGCTATAATTATACTAGCAATTGTGGTATACTCAATGCATATACCTAAAATTTTTTCTACAATATTAAAAAAATATATTTATTTTGTAATAATGATAAATATTTTTTAAATATTGAGAAATTTTATTTGAATTTATTATGTAGAATAACAAGATTGAAAGATAAATTTGGAGAGAATAAAAGTTGGTGAAAAAATTATAATTGAAAAAAATGAAATAGCAAAACAAATATAAAAAATTGAAAAAAAAAACATTTTGTCATTTTTTTAATAATCACTTTACAATTATCTTTTAGAATGGGGTTATTTTTGTCATTTCATTTAATAACGGACTAAAATAACTATCTAAGGTGCTCCTGCTGTATGTACCCTATAGTTATAATATAAATATAGCATAGATAATAATTAAGAAATAATAATCTCCCTGATCAATGATTAACTTTAAGGGTCTGGTTGGCATCCACACAGGGTGAGGGTGGCAAATGAACTGGGAGCAGGCAATGGGAAAGGAGCCAAGTTTGCTACAATAATATCAGTGACAGAATCCATAATAATTGGATTAATATTCTGGTTACTTATAATGTTTTTCCATAATGAATTTGCCCTAATTTATACAACAAGCAAACCTGTCCTAGAAGCTGTCAGCAAGCTCTCTATTCTCTTGGCTTTCACTGTTCTCCTCAATAGCGTCCAACCAATTCTTTCAGGTACATAATTTCATTCACTTCTTATTATGTTTTGATTCTCAACTCCCCTTTTTTTCCCTTTTTTTTTGTAAGAAATATTGGTTTATGAATTATGATACTGGTAAATTTTGATAAATGTATTTCGATTATGATAATTTTGTAGTAAAAATATCATATGAACTAGCCTATATATGAAAGGGATAGTTACCATAACATTCCATATGGTTTGGTATAATTATCAAAACATTCCTGAGGTTTGGATAATTATTATTGTATCTCGCACTATTAATTAAGTTGACAGATGATTACAATTATACTCTTTGAAAATAATTCTGAAACATTATAAATAGACCATCTAAATAAGGGCATGTAATTGTAATTGATATGCATAAGGTTAGGGGGTGTAATTGTAATTATGCATTATGGTGAACTAATGGTAGGGGGTATACTAGTAATTTCCAATTTTAGAAATGTTTTGATAATCATATCAAATTGCAGGGGGCGTTGAGGTAATTATCCTGTTAATAGAATTAAAAATGATTGATTGTGCTTCTAATATTTATTCATATATCATAGTTATTATCGTTATTCATGCACAAACTCTTCAAATATTCATCTCATTTCATACCGAAATATGTCATATAAAGTTCTGATACTTTTAACTTTTGCTACTTCTTGGTACCTTTAATCTTGATTCTCAAACACTTTCAACTAACTTTTACTAAAACTTTATCTACTACTTTTTTGGCCACTTTTCACTTCCCAAAAACAAAAGCTCTTGCAAACATTTTCTGTATCTAATTGAAGTTGTGATCAAGATATCAAGTTTGAAATTAATGTACCTAACTCATCATAGAAGTTTAGGTTAAGGTAGGTATAATGTGATTATTTTATTATAAAATAAAACAAACCTAACGTTATTGTATTTCATTTTTTTTTTCAATCCTTAAATAGGTGTGGCTGTTGGTTCTGGATGGCAATCATATGTTGCCTACATTAACCTTGGTTGCTACTATTTGATTGGAGTCCCACTTGGTGTTTTGATGGGTTGGGTTTTCCATCGAGGAGTTATGGTATGACATTTTTCTCTTTTTTGCTACATAGTAATCTACATTATATGTGAATAATTTTCTATGTTTTGATAATTTAATTTCTACTCTAAATTAGAGTTTACATTTAGTTTATTTTATTCGAAATTATTAAGAGAAATGGGTATTTTATTTTACAATTAAAAAACCTTGAGAAAGATATGACTATCACATCATGATCAATTGTGACCTTAAAAGTATTTCATTTATTACTACAAATATTCGATTCCTTATGCATGCTAACTTATCGATGTTTGGTTATTTTTAATTTTACTTGAAACATCAAGAGATGGTAAATGTCAAGAGAAAAGGGTATTTTATTTTATAATTAAATAAATTAAGAAAGAGACAATTAATGCATGTAAGACCGTAGGAGTTTTTTACTGTCATAAATTGTTCGATTTAAATTATATATGAATACAACAATTATGTTAATTTCAGGGCATATGGGCTGGTATGATATTTGGTGGAACTGCAGTCCAAACAGCGATATTGGCTATTATTACAATGAGATGTGATTGGGAAAAGGAGGTAAGAAAATCCATTAACTCTCCAAATTTTATGTTAAAAAAGCAATTTATTTATTTATTTTTTTTTTGTATTCTTATATTATTATCTTGGGAATTTTTAGTATCACATTTTTAGCTTAAACGAGATTTTCTTTTTCTAGAAAATAAAATCTTATTTTGAAACATAAAAAAAAAAAAACAAAAATGATATCCAGTTTATAATTATAAACTCTTTACAACGTAAATTAATTTCATCTGATCAATATTATGTCTAAAATGCAGGCTGCCAAGGCAAAAATGCATGTCAAAAAGTGGTCGGATCCGAGAAACAATGCGTGAAGAAATAACTTGGATTAATTTACAAAAATGTAAAACCAGAAAATGGTTTCAATTTTTTGGTATATTTTTCTAATTTCTGAGAAGTTGCAATAAAATATTGTCGCAATTTTTTGTTTATTAGGTGGAAAAAACGGAACGAAATATTTTGCAAAATGTATATTTATTTGCGATGAAAATTAAAGAGCCGAGTTAATCTAATTTCAATTTTACTTTATTTTCTTGCATTTAATTATGATGTAACAAGGAAATTAAATGCAGCAATCTAGCTCCTTTATAGAGCTGTGCTCATACCTTGGATGGCTTTTCACTTTAATTTTTGTACATTGAATTCCTGTAATTGTTCTTATGTCCATATATATATATATATATATATTTCTTTTTTTAAGATAAGCAATTATATTTAATTATACATTAATATCATAACATAAATACATTTTAAAGATCAAATATATGAACTAAAGACAATTCAAATACTTTAAATTACCATTTAGTATGTAACGCCCCGGGATCTTTCGCCATTCCGCCTCGGGATTCGGGACGTCATTCATGGTCAGTCAGTAAAATTAAAGTGGTAAAGTGCGGAAGTTAATAGCTAAAATATAAATATTTCATTCCATTAATAAAAACGTCGATCTTACAATATCAAATTACATATACAATTCGATCGGTCTATACAAAATAGGTCTATTAAAAATTTCTATCAATCCAAGTCCGTACATTCGGATGTAAAACAGGCCTAACGAGTACATGATCTCCAAAAGAGTCCCACGATCTGTACATATCTTCAATCAATCAAGTCCGACTTAGGAACCTACATTTTTGTATGGAATCATGAGTCCACTGACTCAGTAAAACTCATGGCGGAAGAAAAGGAATAGGAGTACAACAGTGAGTGGAACAGTAAAATAGGAATGTGATTCAGTAAACAGTACGGTACGGTCATTTCATTTCGTTCAAATCGGTAACTGTAAATATTAATCACATTTGAGTCATGTAAGGCTGAATCAACAATTTTGGTGGATCTATC
>JACFYI010002069.1:800411-814560 GCA_014898755.1 Handroanthus guayacan
AAGTGGGGTCAACTGACCCCACTTCACACCATATAAATCCGCCACTGGTTTGTACACCAAAATTTGATTTTTCAATTTTATCCATCACAAATACAATCATTACTCCACAATCTTTGATTTCAACTACTCATAAGCTATCACTTCTTTCATTAATATTTTTAAATAAAAATAATTTTTTATTTGAATTTCATAATTTATTTATTTCATATAAATAAAATATATTTAAATAATATAATCTCATATATTTTATATCAAATATTCAAATTCTAAACATATTCAAACCACATTCAAAATAATGCATAAAAGCAATTTGTGGGCCCTTCTCGAGCTATAAATACAACACTCATCTTCCACCCACACCTCTTGCAATCCCTTTGGAGCCTCCTTCCTCCTTTGTCCTCTCCCGCGCCCACCAATCCTCCTTCCAAAAAAATAAATAAATAAATAAAATGCCAAACACATCCCAAGATGGAGATCAAACTATAACAGCGCCCTTCTTAGAGTACTCATGTTCCTCAGAAAACCCAACATCAAAACGTATACAAGAAATCAATGGTGATGATGACGATAAACCCCTTGCCCAGAGGATTTGGATCGAGACCAAGAAGCTATGGAGGGTGGTGGGTCCCGCCATCTTCAGCCGCATCGCCTCCTACTCCATGTTCGTTATTACACAAGCCTTCGCCGGCCACCTCGGCGACACCGAACTCGCCGCCATGTCCATCGCTAGCAGCGTCGTCATGGGCTTCAATTTCGGCCTCTTGGTAATAACTTTAGAAGATGGTTTTGGCTGGCTATGCTTAGTTGAGATATAGAAGCTTATAAGATATTATATCCTATTTTAAATTTGAGTTTATAAGCTTATCAAATCATCCATGTTTTTGAAAACTTAATTGGGAGTTTATAAGATACTGCAAAGTGAGTGATAAATTTTCTATTTGAAAACTTATTTGAGAATGTACTGCTGATTGATAAAGTTTTTGTTTTTGGCTTTTTTTTTTTTTTTTTTTTGTAAATAGCTTATAAACTCCCAAAAAAAGATGATAGGATTTTATAAGTTTGATTCGGAAAAATTAAAAGTTCCTAACTTACTTTTTAAATGTTCTTTGTGTTTTGACAATGTTAATTATAAAACTGTAATTACTAACATCTTCTTATAAGTTCTATTGTAATTGTATTAATTATAAAATTGTCATTATTGACGCTGAAGTCCTAATATCGTATTTATTTGTGAGAGGTTAGAGATTTAATCACCAGCATCCCCCCACCATGCCCCACTTCGGATTTCTTATTTCTTTTATTTTTAATTTCTTATTTCGTTACACAGATTCATATCAAAGTGAATAACATACACAATCCAATATATTTATGAGAAAATATTTAATACATTTAATATGAATTTATAGCACAGTAGAAGATGAAATACAATTTTGAAGTAGGAGAAAAAGAAGCCGTTTATATTATAAAAGAAGCTGTATATATTATAAGTTTTGTGACATTTTATTTTATCGAAATACTTTAACAACTTATTTTTACTGATTAAGCTCGGAATGGCAAGTGCCCTGGAAACACTCTGCGGCCAAGCCTTCGGCGCCAAGAAATACTACATGCTCGGAGTTTACCTGCAGCGTTCATGGATTATTCTCTTACTCTGCTGTTTCCTAATTCTTCCCGTCTTCTTCTTTGCCACGCCGATCTTGAAACTATTAGGACAGCCGGCGAGTGTGGCGGAGCTGTCGGGGGTGGTGTCGGTCTACTTTATTCCGCTCCATTTCGGCTTTGCAGTCCAATTCCCATTACAGCGGTTTTTGCAGAGCCAGCTGAAAAATAGCGTGACGGCCTGGGTTAATTTTGTGGCACTTCTGGTGCATATAATTCTGAGCTGGCTTGTGGTGTCTCGGCTGCGGCTCGGCTTGCTGGGGACGGCGATGACGCTGAATTTCTCGTGGTGGGTTATCGTTTTGGGGTTGTTTTTGTATACAGTTTGCGGCGGCTGCCCGCTGACGTGGACCGGGTTTTCCGTCGAAGCGTTTTCCGGTTTGTGGGAGTTTCTGAAGCTGTCGGCTTCTTCTGGTGTTATGCTATGGTACGCTGTCTTCTTGTTTTTTTGTCGGAATGTTCTTGCTTGTTTTTTTGTCGGAATGTTCTTGCTTGTTTTCTTGATGATTATGTTAATTAATTATAACCCGACATTAATGACCATGAGATTTTTATTTCAAAATTATGATAATACCCTTATTGTTACGGGGAAATTTAATAGAGTGATAGATATGTTGTAGAGAATTAAAGTAATGATCTTCTGTTCCATTCCATCGGTATTTATCAAGTGTATTAAATTCACAACTCTGTGTTTCCATAAAAAAAATATTTTTTTACACTAGGTATGTATTTATGACATGAAATGGAGATAAAATATTATTTTGGAATAGAAAATATATGCTAGTCGGTAATCCTATTGTATTTGAAGAACTACTATGCCGAGGGGTATTATTGTACATTTAGAAATCATAGTTATATTTTATTTAGTTTTTTTACACAAAAGAAAATATTATTGTATTTTTTTAAATTACAACATGTTATTATAAATAGGTTAAATTTTATGGAGATAAAAAGGCACCCAATTGCTGATTAATATTCTTATATAATTATTCAAATTAGTGAATAATTTTTTTTTTTCTAAAAAAAAATTGAACCTTGTTTTAACTTGATTATAGGAAATTAGAAGTGAGAAAGGAACCAGCTTTAATGGAGATAAGAATGAAAAATTTTGTTCATAATCACTGTCAATTACACATGGAGTAAAAGTAGAGTATTGTGTGATTGATAGTGTGATTATTCTAGTATTTTTTGTTTTATACGTACATTAATTTGACATGATATGATTAAACTTAGGACAAAAATTCTCCATCACATTACGGTCTATGTCTCGATTTTAATTTGAGTGGTCAAAGAAGCAAATCAAATGTTTATTAGTGGGTGGTGTTTCCTTAAGCTTATAAACTATTTAAACATATCTTATAAAATATTGTAAAGTATTATGACATTTTTGAGAGAGAATATATAAATTCTTGAAATAAAATGTTAATGTGTCATAAGAACGATTTTGTATTTTATAAGTTCTTCAAAAAATTAAAAAAAAAACAAAGAAAAAGAAAGAAAGAAAGAAAGAAAAACAAAGAGTTTTTAATTTGTTTTTAAAATACTTAATTAACTTTTATTTTAAATGTTTTAATTATAAAATTATCATTATTAATATCTCTAGTAAGCTCTAAAATCTTAATTTATTCGAATATTTTATTTTTTTTAAATATAACATCTAACATTTTTATAAGTTTAAAAAATATATTTTAAAGAAAAGATAATTGAGAGAAGATGTTAAAATAAGTTAATTTCCCTTTAATTCGAACATATATTTATATATGTATGCATGTAATAGAGGTTTCATACATGTTTCATTGTTTCTTGAATCTAATTGTCCTTCTCTTTCTTCTTCTTCTTTCTTCCTTTCTTTTTTTTTTTAATTTCAAAATGGAGCAGCTTGGAGAATTGGTATTACAGGATTCTTATAGTGATGACTGGAAATCTTGAGAATGCCAAAATTGCAGTTGATGCCTTATCCGTCTGGTAAGCTTAATTATTACTAGCTGCTGTGGCACACTCGATGTGTGTGCTTTAATTTTTAATTCGACAAAATTAATTTTTTTTTATGTAAAATAGTATTAATATTTTCCTTAATTTTTTTGAATATTTTTCTTGAATTTATTATATAGAATAACATGATTAAAGAATAAATTTGGAAAGAATAAAGTTTAGAGAAAAGATTATAATTGGAGGGAAAAAGATAAAAGTAAATATTAAAGAAGTTAATTAAAAAAATTATTTTACATTATCTTTAAAAACTACCTTATAATTATCTTTTAAAATAGGGTTAATTTTATCAACTTATCTAAAAACACACCAAAATAACTACCTAAGGGTCTCATACTTTATATATAGTGTAGATAATTTCTCAAACTCGCAATGTCACACCTAAATTCTATTTTTACTATATTTTATTAGCCAAGTCTCATATTGACAGTGAATCTACTTATAATATATTAGTTAATATATTAGATTTTAATGGATTTAATTAATTGAATATTCATGAGGATTTTGTTAACTTTTCATCAAATGAAGTAAAATTAATGGAAGCGATGCTATTGTTATTTTCTAAACTATAACGATATATTTCTTTTTAAATAATTAGATGAAACTTATAAGGTGTTCATGAATTATTCCCTTGAAAAATCGCGGACCTAATTTAACACTTTTGGGGGCATATATTTGCGTCTTCGACTCAAACACTAACTCTTATTTTCTTATTTTGTCGCATTTCCATTTCTGTCCCCCTCTTTTTGGCATTATTATTGTGTGGAAAAAATTTCTTATTTCTTATCATTGCAACCGTCATCTTCAGTGTTATCTTAAGTTTCTAGAACTACTAAATTATGTGTTCTTCCTTTTATAGTTGTTTTTTTTCACACATTAATTAATTTTGTATATATTCTTTTTATTTATTTATTTCGTACTTTTCTAATTAATTGTTTTTTTTTTTTTTTTTTGTGTTATTATTAATTAATGCAGCATGAGCATCAACGGCTGGGAATTGATGATTCCTCTCGCATTTTTTGCTGGAACAGGGTACAATTTCTTTCCCTTCATTTTTTATTTTTTATTTTTGGGTGCTTGTATTCTTCATAAGATCTCTTTGTCACTATTTTCATAGTTAATAGTGTATGAATTAGACAAAATGTTGAGAATTATGTTAGCGAAATGGTTATTTTCATGACACATTAAGGTGTACATATTATGTGGTTTTCACGTGATAAAAAGACATGACAACTACCTTAAAATATGTGAACATTAATGAAACGATAGCAATACATTTGTGATTTAAAAGTACATGAAATATAATGAACTCCATTAGAAAGATTTTTTGAACATTTGATGTCGAAACATAAAACGACAAGAATCACATCATGTTAATTTTTGTAGCACAATCGATACATTTGCATTTAATAACTAGAATATAATCTATGTGTTCGCATGAATTATTTATTCTAGTTTACCCTCTGCAGAAGTTTTAATTATGAAGTTTATACATATGACGACAAGGGTATTTTGATAAGATTAAATAAAAATATATTAAGATAAAGTCTAAGTGTAGATGACGTGGTTATCCTTGTTTAACATTTTCACGTTAGGTAAACTAGAATGTTAGTTTTTTAAAATTGGTCACAATCAAGATTTGGTTCATGTATGTGGAACTATTGATTTGTCTGGCTTGCTTTTTCTTTTTCTTTGATTTCTTTGCTTTTGTCTTTGTTCGCTTGTTTGTTTATCTTTTTTTATTCTTATTTTTATTTTCAATTTAGGCCAAGAAAATATATATATATATATATATATATTGTGACACTAGTGATGCTGGTGATCTCAGGTGGTCCAACAGACAAATGCCAATTATTTATCTTTCTTTTATTACACAAATTTTATTTTTTAAAATCAAAAGTACTTTATTTATGCTTTAAAATGATAAATATTTTTTAATTATTGAATATTTTTACATGAACTTACTAAGTAGAATAACATGATCGAAAAATAAATTCAGAGAAAGTAAGATTAAGAAGAAAGAAAAAAGCATAATTGAAAAAAAAAATGGAATAGCAAAATATGACAACAAAATATTTTGTCATTACTATTTTTTACAACTACCTTGTCATTATCTTTTAGAATAAGGTTAATTAGTTTTATCAATTCGTTTACCGACACACTAAAATAATTACCCAAGATGCTTATATACTTTTATACATAGAGCAGATAGTAAACAAATAATTAAGAAATAATCATCTCCCTAATCAATAATTAACTTTAAGGGTCTGTTTGGCATGTACACAGAGTGAGGGTGGCAAATGAACTGGGAGCAGGCAATGGGAAAGGAGCCAAGTTTGCTACAGTAGTATCGGTGACAGAATCCATAATAATAGGATTAATATTCTGGTTACTTATAATGTTTTTCCATAATGAATTTGCCCTAATTTATACAACAAGCAAACCTGTCCTAGAAGCTGTCAGCAAGCTCTCTATTCTCTTGGCTTTCACCGTTCTCCTCAATAGTGTCCAACCAATTCTTTCAGGTACATAATTTCATTCACTTTTTATTATGTTTTGATTCTCATGTCATTTTTTTTCTTTTTTTCTTTTAAAAGAAATATTGGTTTTTGAATTATGATACGCTTAGATTTTTAGAAATATCTCTCGATCATGATAGTTTTCCAGTAAAAAATATCGGATGAAACCGGCCTATTTATGAATAGGATAGTTACCTCAACGTCCGCCAAAGTTTGGCATAATTACCAAAATACTCTCAAGGTATTTTGGATAATTATCATTGTACCCTCTACTAGTAGTTTATTTTGCGGATGATGACATTTACAAGTAGACTCTCTGAATAAGAGGGTGTAATTGTAATTAATATGCATAAGCTCAGGGGGTACTGTACTTGTGATTATACCCCATGGTGAATTAGCGACATGAGATGTAATTGTAATTATCCAAATTTCAGATAATGTTTTTTGATAATTATGTCAAATTGTAGAGGGTATTGAGGTGATTATTTGGTTATAAAATTAAATATGATGGATTGTGCTTCTAAAATGTATTCATATATCATGGTTATTATCGTTATTCATGCACAAACTCTTTAAATGTTCATCTCGTTCCGCATCAAACGTATGTCATACAAAGTTCTTATACTTCAAATTTATGCAACTTCCTAATACTTTTAACTTTGATTTTCAAACACTTTCAACTTTTATTAAAGCTTTCTTTTTTTTGTAACTTTTCACTTCTCCAAAAAATAAAAGCTTCTATAGACATTCCTTGTATCTCATTGAAGATTTGTGATCAAGATATCGAGTTTGAAATTAATGTACGTAACTCATTATAAAAGTTTAGGTTAAGGCAGGTACAATGTGATTGGTTTGCTATATAATAAAATTAACCTAATGTTATTGTATTTCATTTTTATTTTATTTTTTTCAAAAATAGGTGTGGCTGTTGGTTCTGGATGGCAGTCATACGTTGCCTACATCAACCTTGGTTGCTACTATTTGATTGGTGTCCCACTTGGTATTTTGATGGGTTGGGTTTTCCATCAAGGAGTTATGGTATGACATTCTTTTTCTTTTTGTTACATATTAATCTACATTATATATCAATAATTTTTGTTGCTTTGATTTTCACTGTAAATTAGAGTTTACATTCATTTTATTTTATTCGAGAATATTAAGAGAAATGGGAATATTATTTATACTTAAAAAACCTTAAGAAAGAGATGACTAACACATCATGATCAGTTGTGATCTTACGAGTATTTTATTATTACAAAATGTTTGATTTCTCATACATGCTAACTTATCTATGTCGGGTTATTTCTAATTTTACTTGAAATACTAAGAGACGATAAATGTCAAGATAAGCGGCTATTTTATTTTATAATTAGACAGATTAAGAAAGAGATGATTAATGCCTGACAGTAAGAGCCTTTTACTATCATAAAATATTTGATTTGAATTATATTTGATTACGACAACTATGTTATTTTCAGGGCATATGGGCTGGTATGATATTTGGTGGAACTGCTGTCCAAACTGTGATATTGGCCATTATTACAATGAGATGTGACTGGGAAAAGGAGGTGAGCAAATCCTACTCTCCATATTTCTTGTTTTATGTTAAAAAAGCATTTTTTTAAAATGTATTCTTATATTAAAATAATGGGAATTTATGGTATCACTTTTTTAGCTTGAACGACTTTTTTTAAATTCCACAAAATAAAATCTTATTTTGAAACATAAAAAAAAATCCAATTTATAATTCTAAACACTTTTTTTTTTTTTTTTTAAGCATTATAATTCTAAACACTTTACAAAATAAATTAATTTCATCTGATCAATATTATGTTTAAAATGCAGGCTGTCAAGGCAACAATGCATGTCAAAAAGTGGTCGGATTCGAGAAACAATGCATGAAGAAATAAATTGGATTAATTTACACAAATATAAGATCGGACAACGGTTTCAATATGTTGCTTTATTTTCCTAATTTCTCGGAAGTTGCAAATCAAATATTGTCGCAATGTTTTGTTTATTAGGTGGAAATTCAAAATAATCCAAATATTTTACAAGATGTAACTTGTGATGAAAAGTAGAAGTCGAGTAAATTTCAATTTTATTTTAATTTTCTTGCGTTTAATTATGATGTAAAGAAGAAATAAATGCAGTAATACATAGTTGATTTGTAGGCTGTGCTCATATTTTAGATGGCCTTTCACTCTCATTTGGATGCGTTTGGATACAAGAAATTGGTTATCAACTCAATTTGATCCAAACATTAATTGAGTACCAAATACTTGACTAAAATTTCCAAGGCAGATATTGTTTTTTCAAAGATTCATTGCACCATGACAAGTTCATTATATCATTAAATTAATTAAAAATTAATATCCAGGACAATAATTAACAAACAAGTACATAAGCCAACTATCCGTGTAAAACAAATTCAAATCTCTAATCTCTTGATTAGGTGTGCCTCCACCTTACCATTTGGGCTCGAGCTCCATCTAACATCTTTGAGGTTTGACCCTATAGAGGCGGTTCGAAAATTATAGTAACTCTATTTGCCATCATTTTGGCTCACAAATGGAGTGCGTGTGGTATTAAAATTGCTGAAAATCTAACCTACTAATTGAAGAAATATTACAAGTAGGCTTCTTGTTATTGTTATGAACAAACTCCATTAAGTTTTTCATCTAGTAAATTAGAGATGGCATAGAGCTACTCGGACATTGTAGTCATTTGTCAGGGATGGGAATGGGGACCCTGCGAGGCAGGGGGGCATGATCCCTATCCCCATCCCCAAATTAGCCTCAAGGATATTTTTATCCCCATCCCAGCAAGGAAAAATTTCCTGTATTTGGGTCCTCAAGCTTGTAGACATTTTACCATGCTATGTTAAACTAACAATAGAGTTTCTATTATAATTTTTCTCAAATCATAGGCTAAATTTATTTAACATATCTTATAAACTCCTTTATCTCATAATATATAATTGGAGTTTATAACATGTTGAATCTTATTGTAAATATAATTGTTGAAATATATAGATAAAGTAAACAAACGATTAGGGTTTTTAATATGTCAGTAATGGTGATAATATATGATCATTTAAAAATTTTAAAAATAAGCTAGAAAATTCTTACTTATTCTAAAAGAATTTAGAAAATTCTAACACCTTAGTTCGAAAGCAAATAAATTATTTTCGAAAAACGTACTTTATTAAACCTCACGAAATGTTGATGTTGTTATCCTTGTTGTTATCCTTATCATTTAAGTAATAGATCAGATGATAAATATAATGACACTTACTAGACAAATTACTTGGATTAGCTAAATGAAGTCCGACAAAAACGTTAAGTCATATACGTTAAAATGATCAACCTATGAACACAATACGTAAACAAGAATTTAAGCTTAATGATTGTCCTTTTAGACAATTAACTATAATGAAGCTTTTGAAATGTATCTACTAGGTGCAATGTCAAAATCATAATTATATAAAGTTTAATACACGTAAAAGAAAAGGTGAGTTTCATATACATTAATTTTCGAAAATTTTAATGTGAATGTACAAAGTAAAAACATAAATTTCGAAAGATACATTGAATTAGGAATACTGATAGCCAAGGTCCACTTCAGCATCTACATAGCACGTCACCGAATTTGAAAAAAAAGACTATCTATAGGAGACATCTGACATGACATACAAAAATATATATAAAAAGAATATTTGAATCCTTTATTCTAACTCATATTTCATCTTCTGTCTTATTGATGGATACTTAAAAATGCACTGCATCCATAATGCTACATTTTCATTTGGAAATATATAACATATTTTGTTTTAATTGAAAAGAAGCTGTTATGTTCAGGAGAATTGCATTGACCTTTCCTGAACTATAGATTATGGGCAACCACCTCCCGATAGGTTTGATGCATCAACCTCCCCTCCATCCATTTTTCCATTAGTTTGCATTTGTAAAGACCAAAATTTCATTTTGTTTGGAAAAAAAAAATTATTTGTTTCCTTACTAATGACAAATAACTATTGGTTTTGTTTTTTGTAACAATAGAAATGCAATTATTTGTAGTTATAAAAGTCTAATAAATGTAAAAACGAAAAGTATGCACATAAAATTAGATATATGATTATATAAAAATAGAAATTTGATATTTCTTATAATATAATAATTCAAAATTTCTCTTAAATTAAATTTTAGTACTAAATTAAAATTTTTAATTTTTAAAACATATATAAATCCCATTATAATTCAATTGGAATTGTTTAGGAGTCTAATCTATTTTATAGTATAAAATAAAATAATAGACCTTATGATAAAATTTGTTGCTTCAGATTTAGTAGTTTTATTTTTTACTAATTTTCTACACAATTGGATTTAGACTCTTAAATAAATCCAATTGAGTTATAATGGCATTTATATATGTTTTAAAAATTAAAAATTTTAATTTAGTACTAAAATTTAATTTAAGAAAAAAAATTGAATCATTAAATTATAATAAATTTCAAACTGCTATATTTATATATTCACATATCCAATTTTGTATACATATTTTTCATTTTTATATTTATTATGCTTTTATAACTACAAATAATTACATTTTTATTATTACACAAAATAAAATCAACAGCTATTTATCACTAGTAAGGAAACATATATATATATATATATTTTTTCAAACGCAAGACATTTTAGTCTTTACAGATGAAAACTAATAAAAATGGATGGAGGGAAGATTGATGCAAAAAGTCAAACTGACGTAGAGATGGTTGCCAATAATCTATAGTTCAGAAGAGGTCAATGCAATTTTCCCTGATATATTCTAATACGTGCATTAAATGTACCTAATCTTTCATCACAAGAAGATAAAGACATGTACATGGCCCAGATACCCCTATTGACCATTAACCTCATATAAATAGAACAAAGTTTGTTGTTTACAATGAACGTATTTTAAAGAATCACTTAATCACTATTTCCAACATCCTAATATGCCCAATTTTATTTTAAAAATTCACTTAATCACTATTTTCAGCAACCCATACACTCAATTCTGAAACCAACTTGAGTGACAGAAAGTTATCGCCGAAACACCCCAATGCCCAAAATTGACTTCACGATGAGATCATAATCTACTTAACTAGAAGAAATCCCAACACTATATTTCCTTGTAATAGTTAGAAACGAACTTTCCATCATATTTTATCATCCTTTTCATCATAAATCATCTTGCTTGTTCATTAGACTTGTCCTAGTATTCATAAGAAAACACTAAAGTCAATTATTAAGCATAACAAACCTTGTAATCTAACCAACCTTATAATTTACTCAATTAAGTTATCCTCATGCCAATCTTCAACCCCATTTCTCATTCTTTTTCTTCCATCAATGGGAAAATTTTCCACTTTAAGAGATCTTTTAGGGCTCATAAAAGATGCCGTTGCACTATCCAAAGCCGCCATACTCTCAAATCCAAACGCCTTAACCCTCCGCCTCGCCGTGCTACGTGCCACCACCCACTCGCCCCCAACGCCACCCGACGATCACCATCTCTCCGCCATCCTTCTCCTAGGCGACAGCTCACGCGCCACTGCCTCCATCATCATCACCACCCTCATCGACCGCCTCCATTGCACCGGAAATTGTGCCGTCACCCTCAAATGCCTTTTTATCATCCACAACATCATCAAACGGGGACCCTTTATTCTCCAGGACCAGCTCTCTATTTTTCCGGCCACTGGAGGATACAACTATCTAAAACTGTCCGATTTTCGCGACAGTGCCACTGCTGCCACGTGGGCGCTCTCTCAGTGGGTAAGATTCTACGGCCGTTATTTGGAGACCCTTCTTTCAACTTCTAGAGATTTGGGTTATTTTCTCTGTTCATCTTCATGCACGATGGTTAAAGAAAATCAAGAACGGAGAATTCTATCTTTGTTGAACGTTGATCTGATCAAGCACGTTGATTCTTTGATTCAATTGATGGAAGAACTATGCAGAGTACCTGATTCTATCCTAATTGAAGGAAACATTATAGTAAAAGACATCATCAGATTACTATTAAATGATTATGTATCTGTCGTTAATGAGATTTCATTAAGACTCGATGAGTTGAAGGAGAGACTGAGTTGTTTAAGTTTTGGTGACTCGGTTGAGCTGCGATGTGCTCTGAAGAGATTGGAAGATTGTAAAGAGAGGATATTGAGTTTGTATGTGATGAGAAAGCCTTCGATTGAGCTGATGTGGAGTTTAGTTCAAGATTTGAAAGAGGGGATTGGGAAGTTGCATGTGTGTAAAAATGGAGAGAAATTACTGAGTTTCGATAGGAGAGTTATGGGAAGTGAGTCGGCTCGGTTTGTACGAGAGAGTCTTCGAGATTGGTAAACGACGTATTTTCCATATATAATTAAAAAAATACAAGAAAGCATTCAAATAGGATCAAAATATAGTAGCATTCAAATCAAATTAGAAATCGGAGTATCAATGAGCTGAGCTTGAAGAAATTGAAGACCCGAGCTCATCGAGCTTATTTACCATTTATTTGAGCTCATAATTTTAATTACTTTTTATTATTGAATATTTTTTTAAAATTTATTATATTTATTATTTATGAGTATATAATCTATATATATTAGATACATTATAAAAATATACATATATGTATATATGTAAGTACAATTAAAATCTCGTGAATAAGCTCATGAGCTCATGAAAAATTAACTGTAAGCTCTAACTAGATTTCTTATAAAGCTTGAACTCAATCCAAAATAAGGCTCAAGCTTATTAAGCTCAACTCGAATTTGAGTCGAGTATCATTTAAACTAGCTCCCAATGCTGCTTGCCGGCTTGACTCATTTTACACCTCTAACAAGAACAGTGATAAAACAAATTCAATTACTAGTTTTCATAAAAATCTGATTCGAGTTCTTTAAAACTTGTCTCCATTAATATTAAGTTCATCAGAATTGATAAAATTTAAAAACCTGTTAAGAAAATTCGATTCAAATAGTATACGGTAACAACTTATTCTCTAAACTATATGAATTTTTACATTATTTATTAGAATGCCACATATATTTTTATATTTTCTCCTAAAATTACTATTTTGACAACAAAATATTATTAAATTTAAATTCAAATCTTTAACGGATCAAATTCTTTAATCCTATACCAATTCACTTATTTCAAATTACACATAATCATAATCAAATATGATCCATCGAATATTATAATCAGTCGCACATTCTAAAATGATTGGATTTGATTGAAATCCAGATTAAAATCTATCCACTTGACAGCCCTGACTCACATAAATCCAAGAAAACATGAAGCATAAACTCAACCCCACAATGATCCTTCCAGTTGAAAAATAAAGATGACGCCCCACAGTCCATACAACCCAATCTCAACTTACGTAGCATTGCAAAAATAAATAAATAAATAAATAAATAAATAATCATCATCTCGGGACCAACTAAGAAGGATTGATCTCGTTTCAGCATATATAGAAAAATGCTTTTCTGATAAATGAATCAAGCTGCACACAAATAGCTCAAGCAGCACATACCAGATGAGTCAAGAGCGCGTAAACTTGGTCTTTCGCTTGTAACTCTTCCTTGTTGTCGCAAAACATTGCTTCTCATCACTTCCCGTCGTTGGATTCATAAGAAGGAACGAACAAAGAATAACCCTTTATGTTGGTTTTTTGATCAATTTCACATAATAGTCGGGATGCAACTCTATGCATCGTAGAGGAAATAGATGCCAAAAGTTAATCCAAGTAACAGTATTAAGTTGGATATTTGTCTGGAAGAAGAACAACCTGCGGAAGATACATTGAATATGCAGATAATATTAGAATGTAGAAATTCAGTGTAAAGATCAAGTTCATTAGTCATCATAACGAACTTCATGAAATGCCATTATCAACATCGTATGTCTATGAAAACGCTTAAGTTAGCTACACCCTCGACC
>JACFYI010002069.1:833279-849986 GCA_014898755.1 Handroanthus guayacan
TTTTTTTTTTTGGAAATAAATAAATGAAGATTTTAAAATATAATATGAGATAAATTATTTTATGTGTAAATTTATGAATGCATATATTTTGAGTAGGAATTTGGTTGGTAGGACATGCTTGCACTAGTATGTGTTTCCTATTCTTTTTTTTTGTGGGATTCACATTATGCATAAAATAAATTTTGTTTTTCTTTTTTATTTTTTATTTTAACTATAAAAAGGACAATAATACAAATTTTTACTAGCGAAGAATATTTTTTGTAAGTTATAATTATTCTATTCAAACCAAAATATATTTTTTGTGAGTTATAATTATTCTATTCAAACAAAAATACCAATTAAAAGGGTCGCACTAATATGTATACATGCATAATTAAGTCTTGTTTGAGCAAGAATTATTGCTCAAAAATGAGTTCTTTACTAAAATCCACCATATATTCAAAGAAAAAGGTTGAAAAATAAAACTAAAGTCAAATTATAAAATCAACCTGATTTTCGAATGACGTTAGCAATTTCAATTCAAAGCCCTAAGAAAGGGAGATGCATGTAAACATATTAAACTCAAAGGGAAATTTGATGTGATTTTAAAATAAAAAGTGGGATAATCTGTAATTACACTATTTTTAAGACGATATCCTAACAATTATCCCCTAAAAAATCATTTAACTATATGTTGGAATCATTATTTAGTTTCTTATATGCTCATATATTATCATCAATATTTCTCATTTATGATTAATCTTATCAATTTTTTTTTTTTCTTGTCCATCTAAATAGGGAGATCAAGCATCAATTGTTGGTGGGGCAATTAATTTTGTGAAGGAACTTGAACAACTTCTCCAATTTCTTGAAGCCCATAAATTAACCAATCAACAAGAAGAAGAATCTACTAAAACCAACGTATTTTCTGATTTTTTCACTTTTCCTCAATACTCAACTCATCCAAGAATCAACTCTCAGGCCGCCGTGGACGCGGCGGCGGAGCGGCGGTCTAGCGTCGCCGACGTCGAGGTGACGATGGTGGAGAGTCATGCAAATATCAAAATATCATTAAAAAGACGGCCCAAACAGCTCCTTAAAATTGTGGCCGGATTCCAATCTGTTTGCCTTACGATTCTCCATCTTAACATCACCACCGTTGATCAGGCCGTACTCTACTCTTTTAGTGTTAAGGTATGTTTGTTAACTATTAAATTTCCCCCCTTGTTAAATTTGAGGAAGAAAGCATCTTTAGACTTTACACATGAAATTTTAGGTTATGTTTGTTTTTATTTTTAAGTTTTATTTTCAATTTTAATGCCTTAAAAAATTAAAAATAAAAATGTGTTTTTTATTTTTTGTGAAAATGAAATGTTTTTGGTTTAGCGATATATGTGAAATATCGAGTGTTTAGGATTTTATTTTTTATTTTATTGTGGTATCATTAATTATTTTATGTCAACTTGATTAAATTATGTTGGGTAGAAATTATACTATAATTTTATTGTGGGTTCGATTAATTGATAAAATTAGAAAAATTAATTAATTTTTTATCTGTTAGTGAATTTTAATTATTTTAGATATTGGATGTAAGGCCCAACTGACAAAATGAAAATAGTTATTGTGAAAATTTACATGTATGAAAATGAAAATAAGTGTTTTTGTGTGAAAATAGATATCAAAAAAAATTTTAATTTTGGAATAATATAAAAGATAAAAGAAAAAAATATATAAAAATGAGCATTATCATTAAACTATACAATAATATCAATTGAGATTTCGCATATACTAAAAAAATAATAAATATATATATATAATTGATTGCAGGTTGAGGATGAATGCCAGTTGACTACAGTGAATGAGATAGCTACGGCGGTGCACGACATGGTGGGGATGATCCAAGAAGAATCTAGGTCTAGTTGAGACAATATGTTGGAGTTGGACCCAATCAACCAGTGGAATAATTCGAGCAACAAAAACTGCCAATCCAAATAAAAGAAAATAAAAAATAACGAGCAAGGGTAAGACACGATATTTATGTGAAAAACCCTTTCAATGTGAAAGGAAAAAACCATGAGCAAGAAAAGACAAACATCAGAGTACGCAGATCAAGCTCTGTTGAGAGAATCAAGAGGGGTCTATTTTGTCAAAATCAGACGGAAATTAATTTGTCGTCGTCAATCACTTGCTTCTCCCCCTTTATATAAATTAAAATATTTAGGTAGAACTTAGTTTTAGAATGGTCTTATTTTATGTTTTTGTAGGAACATTATGTGCCATATAATATATAGTCTATTTGGACACTAATTTGATTAATTTAATGCATGTTTGCCAACAACATACGACTTCGGCCATCCGTATGAATCAAGGCAATGACATTGAAAACGCCTAAGGTCTATTTTGGTCTATAAAACTCTATAATCAAGCTATGATTGGTTTGTTATATAAATAATGATAATGGAAATATTTGATATGGACTTATTCAAATCAATATAGAAGTTCGATTGAAGACCGTAAATAGTTTATGACCTTTTTTTTTAAAACAGTTACATAATGTAATTACAAAAAGTGAATTAAAGATCATACAGAATTATGATTCTTTTTTCATTTGGTATAAAATCTTATGATTGGGTGTTAGATTTTTTTAGGATTAAGTCTACTGGTTCAAAAAAGAGAGAGAGAGAGAGAGAGAGAGAAGTGATGCAATAACTTTTGAGAAATAAGCAGAGATAAAATATATAAAATATACGTGAATAATAATTTTGGGATATAAAAACTATAAATTGTTGAAGTTATAATGCAGCTGATGAGATTTTTTTCAAAATAATAAGATAGAAGTTTCATAGAGATCATCAGTTCGATTTTTATTAGTATGAGATTATTTCTCCACCGTGTACTAAGTTGTTGAGAAGTTTTTTTCTGTATATTTCTTTAAACTTTGTAATAACTCATCTTCGAAAACAATCTTTTATCTTAAAAAATTTCACAAATCAAGTTCAATCCCTCAAAACTTTCTGCAAATCCATAAAAAAGACAACATAAAACAAAAAAACTTCAACTCAATTTCACTTTAAATTCTTCTCTTTCACACCCAAAAAAAAAATTTAAACCATCCCTTTATGCAATTAAGATAAAAAGATTCAAATAGTAATATGCCACTTTTTTATGACATGATAGGGGTTGTCAATGACATGTCCAATAATCCTATTCTTTTAAACCAAAAAAATAAAAAATAAAAAAATAAGAACATAAACAAAAACAAAAGAAAACAAAATGCGACAATGTTAATAAAAACGTACACAAATAATTGGGCCCATTAATATTTGAATTATGATGACAGAAGTTGAAAAGTGTTCTGACAGCTTCCTCCTGATTTTGGCTTAGTTGGAGACATCTCCAGTCGAAAGTCGATTACTTTTTTGCATAAATCTATGTGCTCCTCTCTATGGTTTAGCCCGTGTTTGCACCTTCAATCATTGTCCTAATCGAGCCCTTTTATTTATTAATTTATTTATTTTTTGTAATTTAATTTTTTCTATTTTCCAAAATTGTTGAGGACTTTAATTATATGTATTTATTTACATTTTAGGGGGTAATTATTAATTACCTCTACACGGCTTGAAATTTATCATAATTACGAAATCAGCCCTAAAGTTAGGATAATTATTGTTATATTCATTATTTTTAATTTATCTGACGTATAATTACAATTACACCATATAAAAATTCTAAAATATTACAAATGAACCTCCTAGATAAAGGAGTGTAATTATAATTATGTGTCAGTTCGATCAGCGTAATTGTAATTATGCGTTAGTAGAACTAATGAATATGGGCAGTAGAAAGTATAATGATAATTATCTAAATTTTAGAGAGTATTTTGATAAATATGTCAAATCTCAATGAGTGTACATGTAATTATCCATACATTTCAATGACGGTAAATCTTGGAAAAATCTTTAATCACATATTACATTACATTAGTGTGATATTAATTTGGCTATTGATATGGTTTAATTCTTGCCATTAATTGATATGTTTCATATTTGGCACAAGTAAAAATTTGATTGGTAAATGGTGCCTATTATATGCTTAGAGGGTGTTTGGGTGAGTTTATAAGCTCTTCAAAATATCTTATAAAATGTTTAAGAGCTTATAAGATGTAATAAAATGTTGGTGAATTTTTTTAAAAAAGACCTTATTAGCTTCCAAAATAAGATATTAGGAGTTTATAAGCTCTTTTTAGAAAAGTAAGAAATTCCTAACTTATTTTTAAAATCTTTACAAACACATTTAATTTTAACCATTTTAATTACGAAATTGCCATTAATAATATCTTATAAGCCAAAAGGTCTTATTTTATTCAAACACTTCAATAATTTAATTCTAAAGTAAAATTTACAGATGTAAGAGCTTATAAGATATTTTAAATAAGCTTAGTCAAACACCCTCTTAATAAGTAAGAGGATGCTTAATGGAGTTTAATAATATATTAGGCACATTGGGAATTTAGAGAACTTTAATAGGTGCATCATAACACAGAGAAAATTATAACTTCCGAGGCTTCTGATTATGACTAGCTCATTAATTCTAAATTGTATTAGAAAGATGCTTTGCCTACCATGCTGCAAGGCATTGTTTAATCTGTACTGTCTGTTGTTATGAAATAAGGCTTGCTCACTTTAAACAAATAAATAAACAAAAAATAAAAAATAAATACAGAATATCTAATATCCCAAAGCTCCAAACATGCAATCCAGTTTCGTTGAGGTACTTCCATTCTAAGGATGCAAAATGAAATTGAGACGAGCTAAGTCGAGTCTTTGCCATTTTTATCAGGTTGAGCTCAGTGATATGAGAAAAATTAGAAAGCTCAATCTAAAATCTACCCGCTTGACTCGAGATTTGTGTCCAAACCATAAATTTCAGCTTGAGCTCAATTATATTATTCTATATTTGAGACATAAGTTTGATTTCAATATCTTAATTATTTTATAAATACATTTTTAAGAAGAAAAGACAGGCTCGTAAGTTGGCTCTTGAACCACATGCGAACAAGGATTATTTCGCTCGATCTCAACTCAAAATCTATATAAATAAAGCTCAAGCTCGTTGCGAGCTCAAATCCTTTTAAATTTGAACAGATTTCAAACATGCTCAATTCATTTACACCCTTATTAATCACTTAACTCAAAAAAGAAATCACATCAAAAATTGTAAACGCATAACTAACACAGTAACAATTTCGACAAGATGTAAGAATATTCTAATTATAAAAGTCTTCCCAACATCGTGTAATGTCTAAAAGGGTGAGTCATATCTTACAAACCCATTAAAGCATTAGAAATTGAATTCTATACACAGGGCAGAGCAGTATATAGATTGCTAGTGCATAAATCTTTTTCCAATAAGTAATGATTGAGACCTAACGAGAAGGCCACCTTAACATATGGCAATTGGTCCAATTGACTCTGTCCTTGTTATTAGTTGTTCATAAGCGAAGACAACCTCAGTCTGCTACAGTGCACTGTTTGTAAACGGACAAATATGGAAATAAGTCGGTCTCGAAGGGATTATTGCCGCCTTCGGAGTTGTCGGGTTGGATTCGAATTTAGACATGAATTTGTGTTGGTTTTGGGTAAGTGGTGGTGTCACACAATACAATTCAATCTTGCAGCAATGAGATTAGAGTTCCTGGCACGATGTAGACCATTCATAAGTCTAGATGCTTGTTTTTTGGAAACTAAATATGGGGGACAACTATGACGTGTAGTGGGAAGAGATGAGAAGGATAATCCCTTTCCCTGAAAAGAAGGGAGCCGGGGGGGAAGGGGTGTTTGGGAATCATAATCAAACTAGTGATTGAACTGTGAAAAATTAATGATGAATTCGCAAGGGTCTTGGCAAATATCTACCATGAAATGATGAGGGACCACCAATATCCTTTCTAAAATGGCGAGCAAAGATTGCATCATTAATCCCTAGCTATAGCATCACTAGCACATTGAAACTAAAGTAATATTAACAACTATGCTTCAGTGGCATTGTTTTCTTTGTTCATTGATCCATCATTGAATAGCCACTATTTTTTTATCAACTTTCTCTCACTGATTTCGTTTGTCATATTACTTTTCTCTCGTATTGACAAAGTGTAAAAAAAAATTGGACATGGTTTCTTTCTGAATTGTTGGATGATATTAAGGTTAGGCATGTCAATAGTCCTCTTTCGACTAATGTAGAAAAGAGATAGTGATTATTGACTAGATGAATAAAATATGAAAGAAAAGAGATGAACAAAATATGTGGTTAAAATTAGGATAAGAGTAATTATATTAATACAATATCAGAACAAATTTATGGAATTCCTCATTCGACTAATATCGAAAAAATAATTATGAGCACAATTTTACTTTTGAGCCATCATAAACATGAGTAGGTTGGATGTATTATATCTGTATAAAAAAAAAAACCCAAGAAATAATCACCCAATGAAATAGTTTTGACTATAATTATATCAATGGGTTTAACCTGACCCAATTGATAAACTAGTGTTTTATACACAAGTTTGGACTTAGTTAAGTTTTCAAATATTATATTAAAATTTTGTACTTTAATAAAAAATATAAATTACAATATTTTAAAATGAATAAAATAACATGAATTTTTATTCACTAAAATTCGAGATTCAGTATATGACTATATATATAATGAAAAATAAATCATGAGAAGAAAGAAAGAAAAAAGTTGGAGCAACTGATATAAGCTGAAAAGCTGTTGCAAGAAGCGATAAATCAAATTAGAATCTGAATAAGCTGAAAAGGCCACAACTTTTTGGATGTGAGAGTGCAGAGATCTCAATAAGCCATAATCTGGCAAAAATAAGTTGGTGATTTTGGTAAAATTTTGTAGCAGCTTTAATGAATTTGAGGCAACTGCTTATATGCACATCTTTTCATAATATCTTATTTGGACTTTGTGATAACAGTCACCTTTACTTTACATTCACGAATTAAGTTATAAGCTATTGCTTACAAGTTACAAGTGATTTGATTTTGTGATTTTTAACTAAGGATCGCACCTGTGGGGTGGTAGGTAGTTACTTCCTGGTTCACGTTTTCGAACTCACTCAACTTTTCATTCATATTCTCGATTTTTATCATGAAGATTCTCTGTTTTTCATTCCTATTCTCCGAATTTTCACGAGTCCCTGAGAGATTCCCAAAATAATAAAATTAAAATTTAAAAAATCTAAAAAGTATGAAAAATTTTGAGTAAGAATAAACAAATATATAGATAAAGATAAAAAGGATTATATTAAAATTAATAAAAATAAGGAATATGGAATTAGGTTAAGTTTATTTTATATGTATTTTTATTATTTATATCTTTTTTTATTATTATAGTTATAAATAAAATTAATAAAAAGGTCAATAATATTATATTTACATATATAAACTAAGTACATTATTATCATTTGATGGGGACAGGGACCTCGTGGGGTAGGGGTTATGATCCCCATCACCGTCACGGAGTTAGCCATAGGGGTATTTTTATCTCCATCCCCATCCCTGTGGGGAAAATTTCCCATATTCAAATCCCTAAATTCAGAGATTCCATAAGGTCTTTGAACTTGTGAGTATTTTTGTTATGTTTATTTTTAACAAATTCCCTTTGATAATTGTTATTCTAAAATAATTTATGAAGATCTCTAAATACTCTTTGTGTTTTGATGCTTGTCATATTTTTAGTTCATTCTCACAATTTATAAATGCTTTATGTTTTATTTACTTGGATTAATGTTAATCGTGTTGAATATACTCCTTTTGAAGGACCACTGGACCATTCTCTGAAAATACAAGTTAACTACCCACGTAAGTTTAGATATTTGGATTACATTGAACCATACGTTGACATTAAGTCACTATAATTGTATTATTATATTAAGTAATAACCATTTCACAAATCAGAATAACAGTAAGGGACAATTACCTCAACACCCCTGAAATTCTGCCTAATCATAGAAATACGCTTATAGTTTGAAAAATTATAATAACATATCCTAGCTTTAAATTTTTAGTTCAAGACTTGTGACATCTTATAAATTTTCGTGTGACCTAATTATAATGTTACATGAATTTCATTAAATTTTTTGTCAGCCAAACTAATAATAAAGAAATAAGTAATTATCCTTAGAAACAAAATAATAAGCTCCCACAAGAGAAAATCAACTGATAATAAGGTTCTATAAAATGTACTTAAGAAAAATCTCTTGGCAATAAAATTCTAATTCACCCTCTTATAGTTCCTCGATTGGTCTTTAACACCAATAATTCAGATCAAAAATTGGTAACTTAACCACATTTTTCCAATAAAGTTGGGTTTTTTTTTTTTTTTTTGGTTGCCATATTTAAGCTTATTGTTTTCTTGTTATAAGTTCATAAAGAATAAGATTCACATGTTCTAGTACACTCTATGTTGCTGAATACCCTGAACCCCAAGAAACAGAATCATTAATTGGAGACTCAGGTGAAACAAGACAATTTCTAGAAAGAAATTTTCAGAAGATTCTCATAATCGTATATATTACGTAGAAACAATATAATCATTTCTTTTCTTTTTTTTTTTGTCGTAATTCAGTTTATTTATACAAATTACTCGTACATTTTTAATATTTTTCCCAATTTGTTATAATACTTATAATTATATATTAAGGTCCTTTTTACGTATGCAAAATTTTGTTGTTTTATGGTTGGAAAATTTATTTACAAATTCATATATGGATTCATTTTTGGTCCCCCAATATTAATATTGTAGACCCTTTTTTGTTCCAATTAATGAATGGATTTATAGACCTTTGCCGACATTGAATTTGATATTAACTTATTTTTACATAGATAATTTTGGTATTTATTGAACTGAAGTTGTTACTTAAATATAATAATAAGTTAATATGAGTTTATTGATCTAAATTCAAAGAATATGTTGCATATTTATATTGTTGAAATTAGATGATGGTCAAAATTCAGGATATTGAAGACGTTTTTATTTTTTTATAATTTTTATTAATTTTATAACTTCCATTGTCAAAAAAGAAAAACATTTCTTTAATTATGTGGAACCTAATTTAGCTTAATTAAGTTGGTTTAATATATGGTGACTGGTGACTCAAAAGAAATAAATAATTTTGTAAAAAATAGCTCACAGCTTATGATTGTACAAGCTGCTTAAATCAAGTGACCTGAAAAATCAGGTCGATGTCAGTGATTTGTGTGCCCCTGCCAAGATTTTCACATGCAAAAACAGCTTATTGTCATGTGCAGTCACTTCTCCAGAAATTATTGGCAGTTGACCACATATATCATGATAATATTCATATTCAGTTAATAGCTTAATTTAATGCAACAAATTAGAGATTTATAAATTTGTATTATATATATAAGAAAAAAAGCTAACAAATCTCATTTTTGGGTTCATGTGCACTTTACCTTCTCATTGTTTCGAATGTGCAAATGGGATAAAAATGAATCTTTTATAAAGGAATTAAGTGGTTATTCATATTTTCGAAATAGTTATCGAGCAAAATATGCGTGATCCAAAGGTTGGGAGATTATCTCCTTTAAAGATAAATGGTTTAGAATTTTTAATTTTACAACTTAGTTTAATCCAATGAAGAGATCTATGAATTGAGATCATCCTGCATATACAAGTTTTGGCAACTTCTACTTTTGCAACTTAATTTAATGTAATAAAAAGATACATGGATTGTGATTATGATCCATATAAATATATATGGTTCAATAGTTTCTACTTCTACAAATATAATTAAATACAACTAAAAGATTTATGATTCGGGATTTGACGTATATATATATAAATGATTTAACAATTTTCTACTTTTACAACTTAATTTAATGAAATCTAGAGATATCTTTGAATTAGGATTGTGATGTATACATCTACAAATGGTTCAACCAACTTTTGTCCTTAAGTGAGATCAAGATTGTGATGGATATAAATACAATTGATTGAAGCAATTTCCACTTTTATAACTTAATTTAATATGACTAAAGAATCGGTATATCGAAATTCTAATGCATGTAAATACATATAGTCCAAACATGGCTTAATTTACTAGAGATAGTGAGGAATCAAAACCGTATTGCAGATACATATAGTTTAAGCAATTTCTACTTCTAGAGCTCAATATAATGCAACTACTTTAGTAGCGAGATTTACAAATCAAAATCTTGATGCAGGTATTTATGATTTAAGCAATTTCTACATCTAGATTGTAACATTATGTAATTGAGAAATCCCTGAATCGAAATCTAATAATGACGCATGTGAATCAAAATGATTCAATCATTCTAACAACTTAATTTAATGCAATAGCTACTCATCCTACAACCGCTATTGACTTGTTCAAAGAATCTATCACTTGGAACTAAACTTGCAGACAATCTAAGCTGACATATTCATATAATGTCTTCATGAGTTCATGTCAACAGGAAAGGATACACACACCACTTGCAGTTGTCACTCAAATAAAATTCAACTTTACCTCTCCCTTTAAGCAAAAGGGGCAAAAATGCTAGATAAGTTGGGAAAGAATTACCTAACACTCCCTGCAATTTGATCTACTAGATATAAACAAGTTTTGTAATTTAGAAAATTATCATATCAGTTTTTGTCATTAACTGAATTGAAGGAAAATTTAACCACACCTTTGTAACATTACAATTAAATTCCTTGTATACTTAAGTATGTCAGATTAATAAGGGATTCACTTATAATATTTTAAACAATATGTTGGATTTTAAGAAGGTTTGATTATAGCATAACACAAACGTTAACTTCTCCATAAGTTAACTTAACCACAGGTCATGTTATTATTATTTTTCGAATCACATAAAATATTTTTATAATTAACCGCAGGTGATGAATATGAACTCAAAAACTAAACAAAAATAAGCACATAAACTTGAAGCCACTTTTTGATACTCTTAGGCCATATGAAGCAAAAATGAGTGCTCAATTCACTCAGTTACAAGCATTTACAAATACAGTTTTCAAGAAAACATGGAATTAAACCATATAATCATCTCCATAAGCTCTGGCTTCAGGTTATTTTCATCTTTGAATCATATTCCCTCAACTATAACACATCTAATTATCAACTTATGCTTAATTCCGGTATTGAAATCGACTCCAAGCTTCTGCTGTTCTTCCTCAAAGATCTTTTCCCACTAAATGAAAACGATCTTTTCATCGAAACAGGTCCTTTTTGAATGAAACGCCCTTGCGAATAACTCTTCATAAGCCATTTCCTTTTAGAAACCATATCTAAACTTGCAAGTTCCTCAACTTTTTCCAGATTATAACCCGAACACCCTTCGTCTCTCTTCGTGTAAACCATCGAAGAAGACGAAAAATCCATAGAAACCGACCTCTTCGCAATCTCCAAATCTTGATCAACTTTCACTCTATGATCTCCCAAATCACTAAGTACTCTAAACTTCTCTTTTCTTTCATTACCCACACATCTACTTTCCAATACCATCTCGTTTTCTTGAGGTCGTGTTTGGCTGCTATTTTCATCAGCTTCTGCTTCTCCCCCATCTTGATTCTCCTCCATTAATCCTGTGTCACTCAAGCTTATTTCAACTGAATTCGAATTAACAGAACTACCACGGTTGATAACTATTGGAGCGCGACAAACGGGACAATTCTTGTGTGATCTTAACCAAGTATCAATACAATTTACATGAAAAGCGTGGCTACACTTCGGCAAAAGCCGAAGAATCTCATCTTCTTGAAATTCATTCAAACAAACAGAGCATTCACTTCCTTCTATCAATCTCTCCTCTTTCTTGAACTTAAAAGCTGTAATCGAATCAATAATCGACTGACTAAGGCCAATCGTTCGAATATACCAAATGGGATAATCCAAAACAGGGCCATGATTCTCATCCACGAAATCTTGTCCAAAACTATCATTTTCCAATGAGTTTCTTCTCCTAGAACTTGTCAAACGATATCGGTAAATGGTGAGATATGAAAGAAATAGAAAAGCAGCACCAAGAAAACAAAGCATGAGGATCAAGATCGTTGAAAATTGATGTTTTTGTGATGGAGAAGGCTGTAATAAAGGGGGTGGAGGTGAAATACTTTGTAACGGAGGAGGTGGAGGCGAAATATAGCAATTTTCAGGACATACGTAACACATGTAACAAGATGAAGCATATTTCTTGCCTGGTTTATCAGGGTCTGCAAGAAGAAATTTTCTGTGATGAAGGACCATTGGAGAAGATTATGAAGAAATAAAGGGAAATGATTCAAGTAGTTTTGAGGGATTTTCATGGAGTTAATGAAATTTGATTCATTTTCAGATGGGGCCAGGGGAGGTGGAACTTGTGGGTTGAGGAGCTGTTTTGGTATGTTCAAGTCAGTGGAACTTGTTAGCTTATTTACATCATTGGGACTTATTGGGGCTAATTACCTCAAATACCCTATCAATTTGATATAATTATCAAAATACCCCTTGAGATTTAAATAATTATCATTACACTTCCTATTATAAATTTAGCTGGTGAACAATTTCAATTACACCATTTGAAAATGTTGAAACAACACAAGTAGACCCATAGATAAGAGGGTGTAATTATAATTATGCATTAATTTCGAGAATATAATTGTAATTATGAATCAGTTAAACCAAAAGTAAGGGTGCAACATCAAACTTCAAGGGGTATTTTGATAATTATATCAAAACTCGTGGGCTACAGAGAAAATTGTCCCCAAACTTATCCACTGATTAGTTGTAGCTTTATTTTCGCGTTGACGTATTGGTGGGTTATTTGTCACCCACTTTCAAGTCAAGCCACATTTGATTTTTCCTTTTTTTTTTTTTAACCATTTCTTTTTGGTTTTGAAAATTAAAATAAGCAACGTTTTTTGCACGCCAGATGATAATTGTGAGGCTGTAAGGTGGAAGTCATGGTCCAGGAGTAAATTGCACCTGTGAAGTGTAACAAGTATATGGAAAAGACATTTTTGTGGCTTGAATTAAAAAAATACCCAAAAATTTCAGGGATTTGTAGATGTTTTAACTAGTCAGAAATGATTCATATTGACCTGGTATTAATCCTATCGTGGTAGTGACATTATCTTATGATGAGACATTAGTGAGATTGTATTAATTTATCTCAGTCGAATCCTATAAATACCTAATAAAAATCAGATAAATATAATCAATCAATCAATTTTCGGTATATAATTATCATCTTTAGAATTTACTAATTTAAGCATTAGAGTGGTTCCCAATGACCTTAACATTGTTTATTTGTTCCAGGGTTAAAAACTCATCGCAGAATTACAATCAAATAGATCTACCCGAATTCAACCCGTTAACCAATTTTAGATGAAGATTGTATATGATCTTTCAATTGAGAATATAAATACAACTGTCATTTATTTATTTATTTATTTATTTTAACCTAAAGCCAGAAGTCAATCAAAATGTTACATGAATTGAGGGAGATCTATCATATCATTGGACACCAAGCTGACATATCAAATCAAATATCTTAGTCAAAACAATTAATCAACATATCATATTAAATACCCATTAAATATAATTAATACTCCACCAGTTACAAAATAGTAGATCTAGTCCTGACAGAGAGTTTTGTATAGTTAATTATCCGCATTTTTTAAATAACTTAAAAGACTTTAATATATAATAGCAAGACATGTTAAAATTTTAGCAATTTTCATATAGTATGTAAATTTTTTTGATTCATTGATAATAATAAATTTGATTCATTCACATCATTATTATATAAATAAAATGGATTCTAAAAATATATGTAATTAATTGAGTTCTGAACATTTGAACCCTTTATATGATGACCCTACAAAGGAATGGAAGGCAAAACTTAAGGGGAAATTTATTTCCTATTTTGATTTGCTTCTAACTTCTGTATTAGGAGTACTTTCTTATCAAATAATAATAATAATAATAATAATAATAATAAACCCTTTGTATAATGTGACGGTAAAAGATATTATCGTAATTTGAACATTTATTTAATTAGGAAAAATCTCATTTTATTTGTATTTTATATCTCTAAGTTCCAAGTCAACTTGGATTTTATCGGAGAAAGAGTCTCCACCTTCAAATGTAATATAGAATTCTTTGCATCTCTAAGCAAATTGCAAATTGCAAAATTCCAATCCATCGTTGTCATTAGTCCATAGTAGTGACATACACTAAGACCTTGGTTAATCCCTATAATTCTTTTGAGGTATTTAAATTTAGGGATAATTATCTCTACGCCCTTTAAGGTTTATCATAATTTTCAAAACATCTCCTGATATTTGATTAATTACATTACACCTTATAGTGAACAGTGTAGTTAATGCATAATTAGAATTACGCCTCTTGAACGTATGCATAATTATTATTAAACCTCTAGGCTGAAGTATAAAATTACAATTGTATCCCCTTATCAAGGGGGTGTACTTATTATGTTTAAAATCTTCAGATGGTGTAGTGGTAACTAATCAAATCTTAGAGAGTGTTGAGGTAATTACTTTTTAAATTTATTATGAAAATCAAAATTCACATTCAGTGTGATATGATCCATCAGATGCTCTAATTTTTGAGATGAGGGAAAAATATCAAAGACAGTTGTTTGAATTTATAAAAATGAATGAGAGACATTGTATTTATAGACACGAGTATCGTAAATTATAATTTTATACTATAGAATGCAACTGTTAAAATGCTCTCAATTCATGACGCCTTATTAGGTTTGATGTAATCACAAAAAATTCACATTGAATTTTTTTATGTAATTGTTATTGCATAGTGATATTAAACTTATTGTTTGATATAGAAATTATAACATAACAATGGGATTTTTCCTGCACATATTATATTCTTGTTTCTCCAAAATTTCCTTGAAGTATGCATTTATGCATTTGTGGTTATTTTCCAAATTTTTTTGAGAATATATATATATATATATACATGCATTTCCACTTCAAATTTTCTTGGTTTTCTTTAATGTTGACTTCTTCTTTATTTTCTTGAAAATATCTATTTATTGGTACTGCAATTTTTATTTGTTTTTAACAAGAAAAATAAAATATCAAATGGATGATTAACAAAAAAAAAAAAAAATTCTTCCGATCAAAGTACATTAGTCAAAGATTTGTTCTAGTGAAATACCTTTTGCGCATCCCATTTTTAAATACTTCTCATTGTGTTATTTTCTTTCATGTCATTTTCCATTAAACCAAATTACGGTCTAAATCAGGCACCCCTGAACTAAGCGTGGAAGCGATCATAACAATTTATCCATATTAAAAAAGTGAAAAATAAAAAATGAAACAATAAAACGAATCAAATAACTAATAATTATAAAATTAGTACTAATTGTGCAACTACACTCACACCTAACTTTAATATATTGTCAAACTAAATTAAGCATTAGGAAAATGAAATATAACTAATTCATTAATTATACTCTAACCCTTTTATTTATATTTAATTTTCCAACTATAAAATAATTAATTTGATTCTACTTGAAAAATAGTAATTAATTAATCAATCTTTGGCATTAAAAGCCTAAAGGAAAATAAGTGTTAGTGGCAGGTGAGATAATTACTAACTATTATATTTTACTTAAAATAATTTCATCTGTTGACTTAAAGAAATTAATTTTTTATTATATATCAACTTATTATTATATTATGTTAATTACAAATATGAAAATATTTAGTAGAATATCATTTTGAGTGACTTTAAATGATATAGTCTATATATTATTATTAAAAGAGCTATTTAATTAATATGATATTCATTAATAAAGGCCCAAGTCCAAATTTGGGCCCATTACGGTTGCGATATATTTGGGCCCCCATATTCCATTTTCATGTTCGGACTTGGAGAATAACTCTATCTTAACGTAAAAAGATAATTTTTGGGCCCCCATATTCTACTTTCATGATCGGACTTGGAGAATAATTCTAGCGTGACATAGAAAGACATATTTGGGCCCCCATAGGACTTGGAGAATAATTCTATCTTAACAAGAAAAGATGGTCAAGGGAAAATCAATTCTTTATCTTAACATAAAAAGATGGTCAAGGGAAAATAAATTCTTTATATGTAACTAGGAAAATTTTCTGCAAATACTAGGATAGTTAATCATTGATCAAGGTTTTCTTCTTGATGAATCTTGGCATTGGACTTTGTGATGTATCTCAAAATATGTTTCGAACGTCTAATAGAGATGATATACCAATGATATCTCTCTAAGACAAATTAGTAAAATTACAATAACATTTCACATTTTCGAGTCAGAGTTCTATTTTCTCTTTACTTTAGTGAGTCCTGAGAAGGTCCCCAGACCAAAGTTCGGATGCATCAAACAGTAAATTCAAGTATACAACACATGATAGTTAGGAGGACCTTTGTTAAAAATAAAATAGCTCCAAAATACTACTTCTATGACTACAAATATCATGCTTATTCACAATTTTTAGTTACTAATTTCTATTTTTCTCTCCAATTTTTAATAATCAGTTGTTCTCGCTTTTTCTCTTTGATGTATTCATGTTTCCGGGTCAAAACTCAATGCCGTATGTTCTACAACTATTCATGAATAAATTCTCAAGCACGAAAAAGGATCCAATGAATTTGAAAGAATTGAAGAGGCT
>JACFYI010002069.1:854335-890175 GCA_014898755.1 Handroanthus guayacan
AACTCTGACATTCGCCGCCGCCTTCTCCGCCTTTACCAACGAGGTAATATGGCTAATCATCGTCTCGTTCTTCTTCTCAAAAGGGTTCGTGAAAACAGGGCTGGGGGATAGAATTGCCATGTTTTGTGTGAGGTGGTGTGGAAAAAGCACATTGGGATTGGCTTATGGGTTGGTATTGGGGGAGGCGGCGATTGCGGCGGCGACGCCAAGTACGACGGCGAGAGCCGGTGGGATTTTCGTGCCGATTATTAAGTCTTTGGCTTTGAGTGCTGATAGCGAGCCAAAGGATGCATCGGCGAGGAAATTAGGAGCCTTTCTTATTCAAACGCAGAATCAGGTACTTTATTTTTATTTTTTATTTTTTGGCCGTATTTACTTATTTTTATATATTTGTTTGTTTGTTTGTTTTATTTGTTTGGTGCAAATTGAAATTAAGTTGGCTTTTTGGTTAAAAGATTAGTTTGTATGATGAATCTATGGTCTTCGTTATATGAAGGGATAACTAGTAAGATAAAAGATTTTAGGTCATGGATGTTCTCATATTGTAAAGGTATTGCATTTTCTATTCTATTTTACAGATATACTTATTGATGCGCACTGGCTCAACGTGTTCTTAGTGATATTTTTGCAGATTTTGTAGTGGCAAAAATTGTGCTTAAATTGTTATTATTTACAATTAGTTTTAATTTAAGATATTAGTTTTTGTTGCTATTAAGTTATATATATTATGACAGAATAAAATTATTTGTCATTTAGAAATATTAGTGGCTTTTTTCATAAAATACTTATTGGCAATTTTCAAATTATGAATAAATATGCTTCTGTAGTGTAAACACTTATGATGGATGTTGTCCGCCACATTCAATCCACAAACACAATGAAAAATAAGGATTAGTGACAACATGTAATTTGCCAATAACTTTATATGGAAAATGACAAAAAACAAAAAAAAAAACTTTATTTTTGTTACAATTATGACTTTAGCAAATTTATAGGAAGGAAAATTACATTTCAATTATCTGTATTGATAATAAGTTATATATGTATAGTTACAATCTGGTGATAATGGAAACTATCGCAAATCGCAGCAATAGCTTTCATCGTCGCTAGATTAGCACTATTAAGCCATAAGTAATTACAAGACAAAAAGCTATTATTACTGAAAAATTATCATTAATAGCAAAATAAAAATTATCATCACCGAATACATATTGTTACATCAGTTACAACTTTCAAATCATCATATTATATTTTTCTATAGCATATACGTACAACTACAATAGATGTTTTCTGCAACATCCAGTACAAAAAAATATAGTATGAGTGACAAAAAATTGAGTGGCAATATAAAAATTTTCACTAATTTTATCGAAAATATGGCAAAAAATTATGTTTTGCCACAAAAAAATGATTTTAACAAACTAAATAGTGACAATAATGTGTTCATATTGTCACTATTGATAATTAGTGATACGTGTATAGTGACTACTTAGTGACAATGAAAATATTGTCATCAAAATGTAGTGACAATTTTTATTGTCACTAGATTGTCACTATAAATGTATCACTAATTGTCTATAGTGACAACTTACAATGCTACTTTTTGTCACTAATAAACTATATAGTGACAATACAAGAGTTATTGTCATCTAAAACATACAATTAGTGACAAGATGAAAGCTATTATCACTTAATACATATTATTAGTGATAATATTTATATTGTCATACAATTTTTTGTCACTCATGTTCTATTTTTTCGTAGTGATCTAATCCACAACTTAATTGATGGTTTCCTTTAATTCGTTCTTGCATGAGAGGTCAGGAGTTCAAATTTGTTCTTCTAGTGAATAGGCTTGTCTGTTTGTACTTAATATTGATTTTTGATGTGGTCGTTAATTGATTTAATGATGTAATGAATTGTTTCTTTGTTCTTACATGGCAGTGTAGCGTTAGTTCTAGTGCTCTTTTCCTAACAGCGGCAGGTCAAAACCTATTATGCATCAAATTAGCAGAAAGTCTTGGTGTTGAAATTCCAAATAGATGGCTAACTTGGTTCAAGGCCTCTAGTATACCTGCACTAATAACACTTCTAGCTTCTCCTTTAATATTGTATAAGATGTATCCTCCAGAAATAAAGTCCACTCCAGAAGCTCCAAACATGGCTAAAAGGAAATTGCAGGAGATGGGCCCTCTCAAAAGGGATGAATGGATTTTGATGGCAACTATGATCTTGACTGTTGCTTTGTGGATTGCTGGGTAAGTTGAAATATATACTAAAGTTTTATGGGACATTATGTTTTGGACAAGTAGTTTATAATGTTCTGAGGCCTCCTTTGATTCGGTTGTTCGGATAACGTGGGATACGTATCAGTTGGATACAAAGGTATGATCTAGATGTTGGGATTATTGTCTCCAACACTTTTTGAAGTTTGACATAATTACTAAAACATCTCCTAAGATAAGAATAATTATCATTATACTCTCTACAATAACTTATGCTCATACATAATTTATAATTACTTGAAAATTTTGAAATATTGCAAGTAGACTCTGGATAAAGAGGTGTAATTGTAATTATGTGTTAACTCAAGGAATGGAGTTGTGGTTATGCGTAAGTTGAGCTAACGGTTGGCAATGTAATAGTAATTATTCATATATATTTTAGGGAATATTTTGATAATTATACCAGTTTCATGGGTAGAGGTAATTAGGCCTTAGATATTCATTTGTTTGGCATAATGCGTTCAGGATATGATATCCCATCATGTTCATTCTCATGTGTTTGATTAGCAATATTAATTAAACATAATAATTTAACTTCAAAAATAACATTCATTTAAATGACAATATAGCCCCCACCATCCTCTAATTCGGAACAATTATAACAGGGTAAAATACTCTTTTCCCATAGCAATCAACCCAACTAGGAGCCCTTTTGGATCAGGCCGAAATGGCATGATCCATAAACTGATCTTGGCCCCATCCATAAGTGAATATAATTTGGCCCTTAATACTAATACCACAACATGTTAATGCCATAAAGGATACATGAAAATATATAAATTCACAATAGTTGGGTTATAAGTTATATAAAGATAGTTATTTTCACATAAGTTGCAATTACGAAATTTAAGAAGGATACTTTAAAAACATCGACCAAGGAAAACGCATCAAATAGAGTCTGGTACTTTATATACAGTATAGATCACTAACGCATCTCCAAATTTCTCTGCAGGGAAGCCCTGAAAATGAGTAGCGTTATTGCGGCCCTAATCGGTCTCTCCCTCCTCCTCCTCGCCGGGGTACTTGAATGGGAAGATTGTCTAAGCGAAAAACAAGCATGGGACACCTTAGTGTGGTTCGGCGTTCTCATCGGAATGGCGACACAATTAACAACACTTGGAGTTGTACCTTGGATGTCCAAATGTGTTGCAGACTTCCTTAGAGCTCTCTCAGTTAGTTCGTTTGGTGCATTTGGTCTTCTTCAGACATCATATTTCTTCATACATTATCTGTTTGCAAGTCAAACTGCACATGTTGGAGCTTTGTATTCAGCCTTTCTTGCAATGCAAATGGCTTCTAAAGTGCCTGCTTTGTTGGCTACATTGGCCTTGGCAATGAATACGAATGCTTTTGGTTCTATTACACATTATAGTAGTGGTCAAGCCGCTGTCTACTATGGAGGTATATATGTGTGCTTTTCTTTACTTGCAAGGGTTCTTTTTGTGTGTGAGAATTTTGGTAAAGTAGTTATTACTGAAAAGATTGTTCTAATTGTTGGAACATTCTCTTCTTCAAAATTATGTTTTCTTGAAATGGATAGACTGTTAAGATCATTTATATATAGGCCATTAGCAGTCACAAGGATTTCACAAAACGGCCATGACTATTGCAGACCAGGTCTATAAACCAGGAGTAACTTCTTGCATGCTATCTCTTTGAAATATAATTTCTGTTAAATTATAGATTTAGTCTATGATTCGAAGCGTTTGTTTTACGTAGGAGTTATATTTTTTGTAACTTTGTATTGGAATAGGGGCACATAGCATTAACTTTCGACTCAAGCTACTTCCTTCTCGAATTCCTAGGTTTACATGCGCTGAAAATGTAATGTCACAAGATTATTTATAGGGCATTTAGGGCTATATATCTCAATTTCCGACACTTAATCCAGCAACGGAATTAATTCGAATTTTGACGAGAGACCTAGTATTCAAGAGGCGGACATCACCCAAATTGTGGTGGGCTGGCCCATTGTAAATATAAGGGCATTTTTGTCAATATACAACAAGTTCGATCTTTTTGATCTTGAGGGCTACATATGACACCATGGGCTAGACCCACTCCTTAGGAAAGTAATTATGCACTCTAGAGTGACAAGTTATATCCAAAACAACACAAAAATGTTTACTTATCATGCAATCTAAATTCTTATAATGAGTTATACTGATTCAAGATTGTCCTAAACTAGACATTCTAATTGATTTTTTTATTCTAATCCTTAATATTTTTGGATCTGCAGCTGGTTACGTAGAGCTTCGTGATGTTTTCAGATTGGGTATAGTAATGGCTCTCTTCACCCTGGTAACATGGGCACTAGTTGGAGCAGCTTGGTGGAAAATTTTGGGCATTTATTGATTAATTTCTTGTTACATAAATAATTCATCTAATTAAATTCTTACATAACTCCTAAGAAGCTCATTTTGGTCTGAGGATAAGGTCTGCTCGAATCCTCGTGCTTCTTGTTTGGCTGCCACCATTGGACATGAGAGACAGAACGATCTTGAAAAGGGACGAAGCCAGAAATTTCAACCGAATTAATATAAGTTTGAATGAATGAGCAACATTTTAAATTTTCATCAAAATATGTGTAGCTTCGAGTGGGCTTGAAAGAAGACGGTTGTCCGTCCTAACCAAGATATTGAAAGATGCTAACTTTTTTTCTTTTTTTGGAATGTATGTACAGAATTAAGGTAGATCATCTTTTTTTATACTCTGACCTTAGAAAGTTACCTTGATTCCTAATCTAAAATGTATATACGTTACTTTGATTTAGTGATATTTATTAATTATAGAAACTTATGTTAATCACTTGCGTAACTTTAACTTTTTTGAGCTTTGAACATCTAGCCGAGCAGATATTGGCGATGTGACGATTTTTGTACTCCCATACTTCTTGATATCTCTCTTCTATGTATACGGACACAAATAGAGACGAGATTTCCTATTTCAAATGGTATTTTATCTGTTATTTCATATTCTTAAATGCATGTTACGTGTATTATATTTATTATTGAATATTGTTACAAGGAAATATTTAATATAAATGGCATGTATTTATAGACATGGAATGGGAGATGAAATACTATTTGGAATAGAGGATCTTGTCCTATACAAACACGAACATATTTGGTAGAATGGTAAGATAAAGTATTATTATTTTCGTGAAAATTGTGGTGATAATCGTTAGTTCAGCTAATAAAAAATTTAACGAAAATTATGTGAGATTACAATGAGATTCTTAAAGACTTAGGCATGTTATTTGCCAAGATGTCTGCTTGTAAAATTCTACTCAATATGTTACATTTTTAAATAGGAATGTAAATAAGTACATTGGCTCTGTTAAATTTTTAGTTAATTTTAATATTTTTATATCTTTATATTAACAATAATAAATTATATATTAAAAATAAAAAACCTATGATCATTCAAACACACATTGCAAAAATTTTTTAGCAATTATCACGATTAAAAACTAATAATTAATTATGGTGAAAAGTCATTTACCATGCCTTTATACGACAATGCTGCATAGTTTCAGTTAGGGCCACGAAAAATCTACCATGGCATGTAGCCGTGGTGGATGATTTTAGTATAGGACAAATGATATTTTCGCCTCAACTTTTTGGATTATTGGCTGCCACTTTTTTCACAATTGTTAATTTTAAGTTATTTACTATATCTTCCACCACGGCTATCAATTTTTATTTTATTCCCAAAATTCAATTATTTTGTTGTGACATATATCTAAAATAGACCTCAATAAGCCCGAAAATTTGGTAAAAAAATTTTTTAGCTCAAATCACGACTCCCAAGTTGACTCATATCCCCCTGCCAAAACAAAATTGCACATACCTTCTAATTTTCACAAAATATTTCCCAATATTTCCCAAAAAAAAAAAACCTCAAATTAAAGAAACCAAAAATTCTTGATCAAGATTCTATTTTCCCACACTTTTCAACTCAACCTTTGGACACCACTCACAAATTGGAAAAATAAAGCAAAAAAGCTGCCCACCATTAAGGGCTGTACCCTCTAAAAAACCCACTCACCTAACCAAATTAAACCTTCCCCTTTCTAAGTTGCTTTATTTTTTTTCTTTTTTACAGTAATTTTATAGTACTTTTTGTGTTATTTTTCTTTGTTTTATACACAAGTTAAGATTCTACATGACACTTGCCAAAGAGACCATGGTACCCCAGTACAAAGAAATATCAATCTTTTTGGGAACTGTTCTTCATGTGTCAGTTTGGCATCATTTCAACCAATTAAATTCATAAAATACTATTATTTTTTTATTTATTTAGATAATATAAATATTTGGCCTGTCATGGCACCAAGAAGTCCCCCTTTAATGGCAGGGATGAAGGTTTGATATTGACCCCTTGTAGCTTTTGTCTTTGTGGGTTGTGGAATTTCATTTGAAGTAATTACACTCCAAAAAAGTATAAACTTTACTAGCATAAAAAAAAAAAAACACAAATTTAATAAAATTCTTCGTAAACATAATTTTATGATAGAATTTGTTCATTTACAAATTCGTTAATATATGTCTTGTTATTGATGAGCTTTAGGACAGAAGTGAAACCCATCATAAAATTAACTTTTGTAATGAAATTTCTCATCACGAATTAAAAAAAATATTATAGAAGTTTATTACAATTTTGTCAAAAGTGCCATCACTTATACATATTTTAATTGTTCTTTAATTCCCTTTTAACTTATCACAAATATTGTCTATTGATTTATGGTGAAATCAGATTCATCACAAATTTTACATTAATAAAGGGGTGCTTTCTTTTAGTGTTAGGGGGTATTCTGTTAAGTTTATTTAGATATTTCATGAAATTTTTGTAATTTATAAAATTTTATCTTATTTTGAGAATTTATTTATTTATTTTTTTAATGAGATCATTATGATATAAGTAATGGTAATTGTATGTTATTATTAGAATATTAAAAATAAAATAGTTTGTTAAGATATTAAAAATAAATTACCAACTACTTACTTTCTTAAATAAGTTCATAAACTGAATTCCTATAAATTTTAAATATTTGAGGTCGTTTTATAATTTCATGAACAATTTATATAATATTTTACAGATAGAGTTTGTAATCTCATGCAAATTCTCTCAAACTTGCAATTATACATATATTTTAAAATTAAAGAGATCATCTTATAATTTAGAAATTCATGAATAATCATTTAAGTTTGGTTTTGAATTCACATACGAGTTTTGTTTCATGACTATACAAATACTTTTAAGAGACTTTCATATGATAAATCCATATTCACTTTAATTCCTCAATTCTAACTTATACAATCATTACAAAAATATTGAATATTTACAATCAAAAAAATGGTTGTGGTGAAAATAGTAGCTAATAACTTAAAATTAAGAATTGTGGTGGATATAGTGGCCGTTGATCCAAAAAATCAAGGTGAATATATTACTCATCGTGGTTGAAGTGAAAATATTTATAACTATATGCTATGGTTGATTTTTCGCCATTTTAAAAAACTGTGCATATGACTTTTCGCTACTACTATTTCTTATTAATATCGATTTTCAATCGTAGTATTTGCTCAAATTTAATAAATTTTGTCATTAACAAACTAAACTCAAAATATTCAAAATATATATATATCTGTATATGTATATCCTCTCATAAAACTGTCACTCACAATCTACTCATATGCAATAAAAACATGCAAATTCTTAAGGCAATTAATTAATATTATTATTAAGAAATAATGTTGTCATTTGTTCCACGTTTACAAACAAGATATTTAAACCAACTTATCAAGGGAAAAAGCCAAATGCATCTGATTAATCAGCTCTTACAAATAAGTCAAAATTTGTTACCCGCAGCTTAACTTATAGGGCTCAAACACTTAAAAGAACAAATTATTACAATCCTAATAATGAAAGAAAATACATGAAGGTCAAGAATATTTGCACAACGTGTTTCGTATAAGTTGTCATAAGCTAAAAGCTGTGGGAACTGGGATCCCACCTAGAAAAAAAGCTGTCATAAAGCAGAAAATGTTGAATAGGATAAGCACTTTCTTTTGAGAAAAAACTTATAGCTTTTACATTGGATTGAAGCTTTTGGCTTCCGACAAGTTCAAAAGTTTGGCAGACGAAAAAATTGACTTGTGCCCTCTTAATTTGTTTTACATTGATGTTGACTAAAGACAACATGTGAATAGGGTGAACTTAGATGTAATCTAGAGTTGCAATTGGAGCTTATTATAAGTTGATATGTTGAAGAATTGTGTTTTAATGTGAATAAGAGATGAAATACTCTTCGAAATGGAAGATTTGAAGAAGTCATTTTTTATAAACAAATTCACATTTTGCACCAGAATATATGTATTTCAACAAACATATTTATTTGCGAATTATATACAGATTAAATTTTTTAGTATATTTTTAAAGTCTATGCTCTACTTTCAAAAAACCTACTTTCTATTAATTTTTGTTATGAATATAGTACTTTTCAGTATTTAGAAATAATAAACCAAAATATATTTTTAACAATGTCAAATGATCTAGCTAACTCAATTGGCTGTCTAACTAACTAATTAAAATATGTTTTCATTCTAACACATGTCTTAAGAGAGGGTTTTTGATCAGAAATTAATATTTCTCAGAAATAATTTTTTCAAAAGTGAGAAATAGAATTACCTTAAAATTTCAAATAAACACTTGATATTAATGTTGTGATTGGTTCAAGGGTTCTAGCGAAGAAAGAAAAATATTAAAATAAACTAAAATTAGAAATATATAATTTAACATTTATGTGGCCATTTGATCGGGGGGAGAAACAATGAAGAAATGAGTGAAAAAAAAAAAAGAGAAGTGATAAATACGTGGATACACAAAAACAACTAAATAGGTTTCTCTCACCATTTTAGTTTACACAAATGAGTTTTCCTAATTTTATTTAATTATTATAGTAATCAAACATTAATCAAGATTATTTCTCATTAAAATTTTGTACTAATTTTTCAACACATTTATTGCCCAAAGCATCAAAATTAAAACCTAAACAATTTCACTCCAAGAACTTTATGACTTAAAAAAATAAAAATAAAATATTGGGCAAAGATTGGAGGTGAAGGAATTTTAATTAATTTTTCAAAAATTAATCATAAAAGTAATAGACTTGCCTTGTTCACAAGAGGGAAACCAATCATTGATTTAGTGGTTATCTTTTGAAGACTTTATTCCACAAGGAATCATTATCACATTCACTACCAAAAAAGCCGCCAATTTGAGCTTATCAAATTATTAAGAAAAAGCTTTTATTCTTATCCTATCCTTGTTATAATGACAAGATTAATAATGTTAATCACTATTTATAATCAGTAACATGTATATAACAATATTTTAGTAACAGTAAAAGTTATTTTGACAATTTATGGTAAGAGTTTTTTATTATTGTGAATGGGTGTTTGACTGCTAATAGTAATAATATAAGAACTATTTTGATCGGTATATTAAATTTGTAATTTATTATTATGATTATTATTAGTATGACAAAACTAAATTTTTCTTGACAAATTTTATGTACATTATCAATTATTGTATCATCGCTATATGTCTCTTTTTACTACATAAGTGGGATATCATATAATATATATATATATATTATGTAATCATTAATGATATATATATAATGATATAATAATCTCATCATTTATTATCCTTAAGTTGCGTCATTTTAAGTATAGAATTGTGGGAAATAGAATAGTTGTGCTTTGCTTATTATATTCTCTAATTTGCTTTGCCCACAGCCTCTTTATGATAACTGAGAAATTCAGGGCCAAATTTAATTTAGTCATAAGCCATAAATGAAATATCTAATGATGAAATAGGGGACCTTAATCACAAGAAAATTAGTTGATTATGGGACCACTTTATTGAATTTCCAAGAAGGGCATAGAAGATTTGTAGCTAAGAGAACTGAAAAAGGTTCAAAACTCTTTCTAATTTAAAATATTTGAAAAGTTAATTATTTTAAATACATAATAACAAAATCATTTAACTTGTTTGGCTGATTTCAAACTAACAATAAGTTTCAAATTCTTGCCGCTCACTGCATCTATATAATCACAATGGATTTGAAATTCACGTAATATTAGAGTCTTTTGAAACTTTTAACTCCTAATATTTTCCTCGAATGTGGCATTTTTCAATTCATATGTGGCATAATTTGTTTCCCGTCATTGTCCTAAATATTATAATAAAATTTTTTTGTTTTTTCTTTTGTTTTGGGGAAAAGTACATGACCTATTTTTTTTTTTTTAAGTTCACAAAGTTTGTTGCAAAATTAACTCCATATGATGCAATCTACCCAAGTAAACAAGCAAAAATTGAATGAAAATATTCAACTTTTGTTACTTGCATATGCCTCACAACTCATCGCCCTCCCTTTTATGCGGGTTCTCTTGAAAAAATTGTAGACTTTTTTATTCCCACCCCTTTTTTCTCTTTTTCTTTTACATTAAAGTCAAGTTATATATATATATATATGGTCGGGATCCTAATAATTCGGGTTTGGCTTGAATTCACAAAAGGGGAAGGGCTGTTGAAGGTTTTCCATTGAATACCTTGCAATGTTCAACTCAATAAACATGCTAAAAAATTGTGAAGATATTGAGGTAAAAGGTATAACTAAAGATTGCATATGAAAAATGGTGACTATCGAGACACTTATAGGGTGTATCATTTGTGACTATCGAGACACTGATAAGGTGTATCATTTGACAAGTGAAAAATTGACTTCATATGATGCAATCTTCCCCAGGTAAACAAGCAAAAATTGAATGAAAATATTCAACTTTTGTTACTTCCATATGCCTCACAACTCATCACCCTCCCTTTTATGTGGGATCTCCTGAAAAAATTTATAGACTTTTTGATTCCCACCCCTTTTTCTCTCTTTTTTCTTTTAGATTAAAGTCAAGTTTATATATATATATATATACACGGTTGGGATCCTAATAATTCGGGTTTGACTTGAATTCACAAAGGGTTAGAGCTGTTGAAGGTTTTCCATTGAATACCTTGCAATGTCCAACTCAATAAACGTGCTAAAAATTGTGAAGAAATTGAGGTGAAAGGTAAAACTAAAGATTGCATGTCAAAAATGGTAACTATCAAGACACTTATAGGGTTTATCATTTGACAAGTGGAACTTTCGTGAGCTCGACCATTCCAGGCAATAATTCTTGTGGTCCTAAGGACCATGAACTCTAGATCATGAGGATTTGGATGAGAGAAATTCGAACAGAACACGGGTTTTCTTTAAAATAATTTCAAATAATCATATTAGATTTTTTATTTTCCACTATCTATTACAAGAACTTGAATCTATGACTATTTTGCTCCAGAAGAACAGAGTGTGTCCTAAAGTACACGACTATTCTTCTACCCACTCTTGTCATGTCCACTTCTAATCGTAAACAATCACAATTCTTTGATTATGTATAATTACCATGTCCGTACAAATTAGTAAAGCCATGTGAAACAATAACAAAAATAACAATACAAAAATTAATAATTATTTAAACAGGTCAAGAACAAATGCGCAACAATACAACACGAGAATAGGGACACAAATTATATAATATAAAACCTACTTTATACGATCTCACAATCTAACAAATTTTCAGTCACTAAAACGTAGAACCTATGTTCTCAATAGTTCATTACCAAAAATTACAATGTCAAAAAGATGATTTGTATTAGAGGGTCCTACTTGCAAATCAAACAAGTGATTATATATATCCTTAGGTGGGATTCTTGATTTATGATGATGACTAGTCTACAGATAAAAGATACTTCAAAAAACTCCAAATCAAAGGATGTAATTGGGAATTGAAAAATGCCTATGCATGCACTTATCTAAAGAAAAGGAATTATTGGTGAAATCTAAGTGTCACAAGAACTTAGGTATGATATTCAGATGTCTCAACCAGCACAGAATTATAGGTCAAGGTACATTAATTTTCTGATAAAAATCTAGGATGGATCCTAGCTAGCCCTTTTTGTGAATTGGATTATTTGCACCTCGTGCAGCATTTTGGTTTTCTCTCTTTTCTTTTTAATATTATTAAGAGATTTTTGGATTTCACATTTTAGAGTAATCAAGTTCGTAGTTTTTCTATGGATCCGATCATATATATTTGGGATCGACAAATAGGTCCAACTTAAATTTGTCTATTCTATCCATCCGGTTAGGTCAAAAAAAGAAAAAAAACCTAAACACGTTGAATGCAAGATTGAAACCTTAGGCTTGGGCCCAAGCGAAAATCCTCTTAAAAAACAAGTTAGTGCACTTTAAAATAAGCAATAGGTTGAACACAAATAAGTTGGCAAATTTTAAGTTTGAGGTACTTACAAGGCTCAATCAGCCTGATCTTGTCCTATCCACCCTAGATGGCCAACTAGGATGATACCATATGTCCAAATATCAACTGTCCACATATCGAATCAATAACAGATCGAACATGAATCGGGTAAAATTTACATTAAAAAAACATACATATCATGAAGTATTTAGACATAAAATCTTAATTGTGGGGGTAATTTGGTAATTTAACCATGTGAATATTGTCAACATCGTTTGAGACATAGATTATGGTACCTTCTCATAGTATTCCAAGTTCTTCCATATGACTACGCATATGTATCAACATTTAAGCTATAGATAAGTAGCTTAAAGTTGTGATCCAAAATGTGCAAAGATTAATATAAGTTCCCTTTGAACAAACAAATATCAATCAACAAAATTTTAGATGATATTTTCAAATGAGTTTGTTGGTTTTAGGTGAAAATGGGATGTCAGTTCAAATTTGTACTTTGTCTTTGCCTTGGCTGTATTAAATCAACTTTGCACGAACTTTTGATAGTGGTGTAACATGATTGTGACTATGTTACCAAAAATTTTAGCCAAAAGTTACAAGAAATAGTGGTCCAAAATTTTTTCTTACGAAGCTATTTGGACCACTTCAGCATTGGGCACTTAGCTTTAGGACAAGAAAGAACACAGAGAAATCAATGAAGCTTTCATCATAAACAAAACCATTAAATTCTTTGGGCCAAATGAAGCTTTAACCTTTCAATATCCAGTTTCAACGCATTTGGTTTTGAGTTGACTGCAAAGAGCAAATTGGATAGGACATATCACAACTTAGCAAAGACCCCATATTGTTAAATCTGATTTTAGCATTTTTCAAGTCTATAATGAGTTGTTCTCACGATTTGAATCTAAACCTAAAATTTAAAATATGGGCCATGATCATTTTGAAGCCTAAAAAAACCTTCGTATTATCAAGTTGATAGTGAATCGGAAAAAGAGAAAATTTTACTAGGCTGGAGAGAATCATGCAGTATTAAATATGATTACGGCGTACGTTAAATATAATTGTGTGTCTGTAAAACGTAGCAATTTAGCTTATTTTTTAAGATACCTAGAGTGATGCTAAAGGAAAGTCGGAGACAAGCCCTAATTTTAGCAATCAATTCCATGACGAAACTAATTCCAATAACGATAGACTTAGTTGATAGAGTGCTAATTATCCTACTTATCTTGAGAGTGTTTTTATGAGACCTAATTACCTAAATACTAAGACTATTTTTCTACCATATAAAAACTTTAGCGATTTTTCTATTGTGTGTGGCTGGTTATCCAAATTTTTTCTTTGATTGTTGTTTATATATTGCTGCTATATTAATTGAATGGTTCAGTCGATACTCTTAGAAGAATTAACTCCACACCCCCCATCAAGTTGCACTTAATTACGATACCACCCTATGCAACCCAAGAAATTACGGTAACACTTCATGAGTTAGTTCAACCAATATGAAACTTAACTGAATGATAATTGTAGTTGGATAACTACAATAATGCCCCCGACACAAGGGGCGATGTTGTAATGTCTTATATCATAGTTATACTCTATTAAATTTTCTATCGGCTAAAATAATGATAGAAGATGTTATAATAATTTTTTAAATTATTAAAAAATTAAACTAATTAAGTCAAATCTCAGCATTTCTTTTCATAAATATCACATCAAAACTATTTAAAACTCTGTGTAGGTCTTGTCAATCAAATGAAATTCAATTAGGTAAGTGAAAGTTATGGACAATGGGATTCTTTTTTTTTTCCCTCAAAAGTTGAAAAAGGGGGCATCCTATATGAGACACATTTTATCCCACTATGTTTAGATGGATGTGAAGAAAAAGAACTACACTCTTTTTTTACAAAAGTTAATACTTACACTTGATTAGCTAAAAAGGTTTTTCTAAGCTGTAGCAGAACAAGAAATATGTTCCTTTGTTACTATGTCACTTTGTTCATCTTATATAGCAACAAAATAGCAAATCAAGTGTTCCAAGGGAGAAGCTCAATTGCTGGTTTATATCATGCTAACAAAGATACATGTTTTTCATCTTCTTGAGTTGGTTTGTTGAAGAATGACAATGAGATGTAAAGTTACCTAAGGAAAGATCTTTGTTTTTCTTTTTCTTCTTTTTTTAAAAAAAAAAAAAAAATTGATTCTTCTTATAGGGAAAAGCATAGAATATTGTAATAACATAATAATTTTCTTTAGCCGTGACCCTAAGAGATTTGGTGGTTGAGTTTTGCGCACTTGGAATTATGTTTTGTTTTCTATTCCAATGGATGAATTCATGTCAAGTTAACATGATCTTTATCAAAGTATTTATTTAAGAAAATAATTTATGGATGTAAATTTATGTAAATTATGAAAAAGATGATAAAACATGTTTCCAAATAAACGATCTGAATTAAATTTTATGAGGTATTGTCAATCAGCACATGTATTGAAGGTTCTGTTCTTGTAAAAGGATGATGCCTAGGAAGCATGCATGAACTATAGGTCATACTACAAATTAAAAGAACGCCCAACATAAAGATGGACTCTCCTCTCCTTCCTGAAATCTTCATAGGAAAGAGTCTATAAACCAATTCAATTTCCTTAACTCATGTGTGAACCAAGCTCTCATATCATCAATAACAAAGTTGTTTTTTCCTATTTATTAGAGTCTAAAGAAGATGGAAATTTCACATTTGTCAATCAATTGAGAAGTGATTGATAGCAGAAAATATACATCAAAGAAAAAAATCCACTAAAAAAACGACATAAATTGTACGAATTTTATAATTAACTTTGAATCGATATGAAAAGATGTAAATTAATTAAACATATATTTTCTATTTTATAGCATAAAATCAAAATGTACCATATTCTTTTTCAATAGAAAATTAAAAAGGGATAGTGACATAATTACTTGTTTAATTTCATGAAATCTCCATTGCCAATCAAAATTAAACTTATGCATAAATCACTTCCGAATTCCACGGGCATATGACCCAAGGGTACCAACACCCATGATCCGCTGACGCCACCCATATCTCCAATCGGCTCAGCTCAAGCCGAGCCATGAGCCAGCCGCAAAAATTCCCCTTATCACAGCTCACTTATAGCTTATGATGATAATGATGATGATATTACTGGTTTATGATGATCCTGTGGACCACTATTTGATATGGTGTTTTGGTTCCAAACTTATTTTTGTGTAGTTTGGTAGTTTTGTTCATGTGTTCACAAATTTATTAATTGAGCATTCTTTGGCTTAAGCGAGGCATCGATGCTGCTTATGTAAACTATACTAGATCCTTGACGGTGATATATTGACATAATCAGTACTTGCATTGGTAAATTTTTTATATATCTTATACGTTCGTAATTGAACAGAAGAATTCAAATACTACAATTATAACGTAGTGAGAGGAGACTATATTGGTTCGTTCAGGTGTTTGATATGTTCGTAACTGAATACAAAAATCTAGATATGATGAATATGACGTGATGGGATTTAAAAAAGAAAAGGAAATAAAACACTGTGGACCAAGAACTTGCATTTGCCTTGAATTTAGGGTTCATTTCATTTGATGACAAAATACCCAAACCCAAATCTACACCTAACCCAAGTTAAATTCTAACCCTAGTTAGATTTATATAAAGACACTGGAAATTGTGATAGGCCAGCTGGGCAGTGAGACAGTCTACTGATCTTCCCCCATCATCAACCCACCCCCACATGAATTTCTTCTGTAGATGAACAGTTTTAGACCATTTTCCTCCAAGATTTATTGTTACCATTGAGTATAATCACATAAACAAAGATTTAGGCAAGAAGTCTTGAATCTTGGTTTTGTAAGTTTATATCTTTTTCCTTTGTTCTTTCTTGGGATTTGGGTTTTCTTTACTTTTTTTTTTCTTTGATGGGTACAGAGTTAAAGGAGATGATAAAAAAGGTGAAAAATGGAGTACCCAAGAAACACAAAAAGCTGCATAATAATGTTATGTTCATACAAACTTATGCCTCTTGGGATTGTTGTTTTTCGTCTGAAAAGACTCCTTGTTCTTAGATTGAGCTCTCTGTTTACAGCAAAATTTTGCTTAAATTAAACCTTCAAGATCTGATATAGATTATTATTATATTGTTTTCTAAGTCGTCATCATCATCATCAAGAATGAAGAGACTTGGAAGTTCTGATTCTTTGGGTGCTTTGATGTCCATCTGTCCCAACTCTACAGGTTCTTGCCTTTTCTTAACTGGATTAACTTTTAATTGGTCATGTTTTCTTGTTCTGTTCGAATCCCACGTCAGTAAAGTATATAGATTGTGATCATCATATATGTATGAATTGTGGGGCTGAATTAGTTCCAAACTTCATTTGCAATATGGTCGGGTAACCCGTTGTTGGACACCACGTTTCAGATGTCCAGCACTGGGCGTGTGGATGCCCCATTTTCATTATAAAAGTTGTTCAAATTAAGAATTTTTGCTTTTTTTACTACTTTTAGTAGCTCATTTTTTCAAGTAATACCTTATTTTTTATGGTGCAGATGAGCATAATCAAGGAAATAATCCCATTTACACAAGGGAGTTTCAGAACATGTTGGAGGGATTAGATGAAGAAGGTTGTGTAGAAGAAGTAGGACATGTTTCGGAGAAAAAAAGGAGATTAAGCGTTGATCAAGTTAAGGCATTAGAGAAGAATTTTGAGGTGGAAAATAAGCTTGAGCCTGAAAGGAAAGTTAAGCTGGCTCAAGAACTTGGGTTGCAGCCACGACAGGTGGCGGTTTGGTTTCAGAACCGCCGTGCACGGTGGAAAACTAAGCAGTTGGAGAGAGATTATGGGGTGCTTAAAGCTAATTATGATGGGCTTAAACTCAACTTTGAGAAACTTCAGCATGATAATGAATCTTTGCTCAAAGAGGTTAATTATCTTGATCCGCCTTAATATATCTTATACACTTCGTTCATTTTAAGATCTTATGACTTCTTAAAGTAAAAGTAATTAAGATTCAAGATCTTATAAGATGTTTTAAATAGGATAATTACCTCGACATTCCTGAGATTAAACATAATTATTAAGTCTTGAGATTTGGATAATTACTTAGTTCAACTAACAAATAATTAAGATTATATTCCCCTGAATTGACGTATAATTATAAAATTACACCCTATTGTTCGGTGGCCTACTTGTAATATTTTAAAATTTTCAACAGCATAATTATAATTATGTGTCAGTTGAACTAATGATAGGTTAAGTTTGGGGGCGTTGAGATAATTATCCCTTCTAAATAAGTTAAACCAAATTTCATCATGTTACCAAATCTTTGTGCTTTTTTCTTGTGTAGATTCAAGAATTGAGATCAAAGCTAAATGAAGGTAATAAAAGTGGGATCAAACTTGAAGCCCCAACCAACTCACTTGATAAACATGAAGAAGATCCCAATGAGCTAAACTTTGAAGATTTGAATGGGAACAAAGATGGAGATCAAGAAATCTTTGGGGATGGTTCACTTTTTACAGATTTGAAAGATGGATCTTCAGATAGTGATTCAAGTGCAATCTTGAATGATGAAAATAACAATAGCCCACATCAATTCTTGAACAATGGATCAACTTCAATAAGTTTCAAGTTTTCTTCTTCATCATCATCAGATCCTAAGGCAAAAACACTTTTGGGAGAAGCCAATAAAGATTATCATTCACAGTTTGTGAAGATTGAAGAACATGATTTTCTTGGTGAGGATTTCTTTTCTGATGATCAAGCTCCAACCCTCCATTGGTATTGCCCTGCTGACTGGAATTGAGGATCAAAATTCTCAAGAAAAGTACAAAATAATCTCAAAATAGAAGCAAAAGCCAAAGCCCTAGCCATAAAACTTGAATCTTGGACTTTAAGAGGGGGTGTTTGCAAGAGTTGAAAAAAAGTGTTTTCAGCTTTAAGCTGAATTTAAGCTGTTCTGAAGTCTTGCCCAGAGTGATGTCCATAAATTGTAATTCTCTCAAGTTAAAAGCAACCATCACGCAGACTTATGGCCTTCCTGGTTACATTCATCTTCGATTTTCAAATACTCTCAAATTTACTTCCATACAGCCTTCTCTACCGGAACTTTCATGTAACTGCTTATTTCTGAATAAGCAAAAGCTCGTGTGAACACTCGATGAATAAGTTCAAAGTTCACGTGGGGACGGTAAAGACAGGGGAAAGAGATTGGAGAAGCGTGTGGGCAAAGGGTAAAAAAGCTGTGGAAGGAATAATTAGTAGGTGAAAAATTAGAAATCTGTGTTCAAATTCTGTGTTCAAATTCTGTGCTGCTTTTTTCACTGTTTTAAGCTTCCGAAAGAACTTTTCCCATCGGGGAAACTTTACTGTAATGGTGGAAGTTGGTAACTGGTAAAAAGGGTTGCTGTAATCGTACATGCCTCTTAGGAATTGAAGCTTCTAAATTAGTGATGGAGGAAAATGATCTTTATTTTCTATCAGTAATTTTTTTATGTTTTCTTTTCATTTAATGCTTTTACTTCTATCAAATTATATAATATATTCTAATCAATATTTTAATTATTATACCAGGTAAAAATGACATTTTTGCTATTATTAAAAGAAATACCCTTCTGCGTTTAGAATAATATTTCGGATATTGAACTTTAATTTTTCGATTTTACCATTCACTATTTAAGGGCAACTATTCTGCTCTTCGTAACTGCGGTTATTCCTACATTACTATTTTTTTAATTAATGTTTTTCAATAGCTATATTTTTATTCATATTTGTACTTTTATATTCCATTTATTTGAAAGAAATTTTTATATAGAGAAAATGATATTAAGCCATCCGAGATTTAAATGTTTTTCCATTTTTCAAACTAATAAAAAGCAAAAATCACTTTGCCATTTCAATTTCGTGAAATTTTCACTTTGTAATATAAGTGAATTTTCTAGTTAACATATTCCACCGATTGATGGTATTATGCAAAATTCGTGAAGTTCAGGTGGTAAAGTGAAACTTTTTTTGCCAATTTTGTTTACTATTCGCACATGCATCGAGGGAAATAATATTTCACTGGAAAATGCATTTAGGTTACAAAGTGAAAAATTCACAAAGTTAAGATAACAAAGTAAAACTTTTTTTTAGATTATGTCGCAAAGTGCAATAATGTCCATACTTCGAATGGCTTAATGTCATTTTCTCTTTTATATATGCAGGAACAACGTGCATAATTTCCAGGAATAGCATAAATTTCGATGTTTCTCCCCAAAAAGGATAAATAAAATAAATCCTCAACCCTTTTTCCAACATATTTTCCGAAAACATTCTCCCAAATACCTTATGGCATTCCAAGCATTAATTTTTAGACTTTGATTTCTTTTGAGGTTGTAGCAAAGAAGTAAAAATGTTGTCCTCGGTTATGTTTCTATTTCTGTTTCGGTTTATTTATTTCTTTTTACATTTGCACCTTTGAACTATATTTTGGCATCATTTTGCTCCCCAGTTACAATTATGAAACAGATGTATATATTGTTTTTATTGCGTGTGGATCCTATTATTTCTTTATATCATTTCAGTCAAATTATATTAGAATTTTAATTCAATTCTAAATGTGAGTCTTTTTGTTTTTCAGAAACAAAAAAGTAATTATTCAATTAATTAGTGAATTTTAATTATTTTTAAATTGGTGGAATGTGGTCCTAATTGACAAAATTGGTGTATATGATTAAAAGTGAGTCATATGTATAATTTTTTTTCAAAAAAAAAAAGAATAATAAACTATATTTCTATTAAAATAATTTAAATTACCACATTTTCATTTTAGAAGATACCCTAATTATTTAGAAAATACCGTAATTAAACTTGATGTATAATTAATTCATAGACATTATTTTATGTTGCAGCAGGTAAGAATCTCGATCCACGAATAACACCTGCCTGAATGAAGCTTCCCCTAATAAACCCAGTACATTTTCCTTCTTTTTTTTTTTTTTTTTTGTTTCCTTTCCCTCCTTATTCATATTCAACATATAATTACTTTAATACCCCTTACATTTGACCGAGTTATGTAAGCATTCTGTTATTTAAAAAATTACAATAAGAACTTTCGTTATTAATTTAGCTAATGAAAAATTTCAGGGGACATGCTTACAAATATTTCAATTACTAGGTTTTTTAGGGGATCTCATTGTCATATTACATAAATTCGACTAAATTTTTCAATAGCTAAACCAACAATAAAGACATCATTATAAATTTTCAAATCACATAGAATGTGTCTGTAATTAAACCAAACCTCGAGAAGTGTCAAGATAATTATCCCTTCATTCAATATATTTTGATTTTTTATTTTCTTGTGAGTTCTTTAATTATCCTCCATGATAAATAATTAAGGACCATAGAAAAATGGGTTTCATGTTGTAGTCATCATTCCAACTTATCCAATTATGATAAACTTGTCCCATTGACTTATCTAATTAGTGTTAAATAGTTGCACGAAAATCAACAATAAACATCTACCAAAATTTGTTGACTATATATTTATTATAAACCTAGAAAAATGATGTAACGATAGGCATTAATTAAAGAAGTGCGTTAGTTGCAAGAATAGATAGCTTGTAATATATGTAACGTTCTTATTAATATCAAATCAATTGTTTGAAATTAGTGACATTAATTTGTTGACTTTTTGCCCTTTGTTTTAGGTTACAAGTATATAAAATATTACTAAAGGAATATTAAGTATATATTATTTTTTAATGTATATATCAAAACTAAAAAAAATATGACTATTAAAAAATATTAATGAAAAAAAGAATAATATAGGAACGGTTGCAGTCAAAGATTGCGGAGCAATTGTGATAATTAAGATAGTGGAGTACCAGTAACTACAAAAGTAAAATTCAAAAATTAAAATTTGATATCCAAATTATCGTATAAGAATATAGATGTTCACACATCATTACTATGTCAAGGTGGTTCTAACATGTGTGCGAGAGAGATTTTTTTTTTCTTTTTTTCCTTCTTTTTATATATTTGAGGGACTGTTCTCAATTCTGAATGCATTCGAGATTCAAACAGTGGCTTATCTAGTTGTAGGATGCGGCATAAACCTATAATTCACATTTTTAGGGGGTTTAATGATAATTATCTATCAGCTAAATTAACACTATGAAGTATAATGATAATTATCCAACATTAGGGGATGTTTTAGTATTAATGTTGAACCTCAAGGCGTGTTGAGGTAACTATCCCAAAAGTCTATACTATATACAAAGTATCAACACCTTATGTGATTATTTTTGTCTATCATTAAGTAAATGGACAAAAATAACCCTATTACAAATTAACCATAAAAAATAATTAAAAAAATATTTTCTCCAACTTTGCTTTTTCAATATTTATTTTTTATTTTTTTCAATTATAATTTTTCTTCTACCCAACTATATTCTCTTCAAATTTATTTTTTGATCCTTACATTCTACCTAATGAATTTGAAAAAAAAAAGGCAAAAATTAAGAAAAAATTATCATTTTCAAAAATAAATAAATATTTTTAATTTATAAATATAAAATTTAGGCACACACATCTAGTGAGCCACAATTACTAGTATCTATACTTTTATATCACATATAAAGTGTAAGGATCAAAGGTAATTATCTTGATAATATATTTTCATGTGCCATACCTAAAACTAGGGGTGGGAATTGGGTTCGGGTATAGGGGACCCCACCCCACCCGTTCGGGTATTTCCTGTTCGGGTCGGGTAATTTCAATCTCCCAAACCCGAAGGGATAATTATTGGGATACCTGATTTTAATCGGGTGGGGTATTGGGTAGCATGTTTTGATACCCGATACCCAATCGGGTACCCCCACTTTAAAAAAAAAAAAAAAAATCTTAAATTCTTAAAAGTTAAAACTAGTAGTGTTTAACTACTTGTTGTTGTAAATGGCCAACTTATTATTGAAAATTTGATGAAGGTGTGTCTATTGAACGTACACCATCCTTATTGTAATAAATTTGAAATTTGGATAATTTTTTTTTTTTTGAAGGCTTGTCATTTTATTTATGAATTTGTGTATTGCGGAGCGTTTGATAACTTCGATTTAGATGTTATTGTGACTTTTGATGAAGCATTATTATAAAATGTGAAGTATGGAGTATTGAATTTGAATTTTGAATTGGAGACTTTGTATTGTGATGGATAAATATGATGAATTGAATTTGATGATAACATTGGTAATGTTTGTTTTCATATTTCACGTGAGAATATGATGTACATTACATATTAAAAAAATAAAATTTAGTATATAAAAACAGATGAAATATTATTAATAAAAACTGTGGGGGAATTATGGGGTACCCCTAGGGGTACCCGACTCTAGGGGGTACCCCCACCACATGGGGTCGGGAATGAGGTATCAAAAAAAGATACCCGAGCAATGGGGGTACCCGCAGTGGGGGTACTCTACCCCCGCCCACCCCTACCTAAAACAAGCCTTAGTATTAATTCACCTTAATAGATAATAACCACTCACAACAAAATAATAGTCATTTAACTCACAAATTCATTTATTCATATTAAATTATGTGCATATTTGTATTAAAGATATTGATCATATTCTAAATACTTAAAAAAAGTCTTATTATATTTTAGTAAATTATATTGTAATATATATATATATAAAGAATTATTTTATATCCACACATCCACGTACAATAAATACTAGTTTGATTATAAGATGCTTTGCTTTTCAATTTCCACATAATGAAATAATTTTTTATTCATAAGAACGCCAGGTACTCTGCCTTTGGGCCTTTTTATATTTAAATGGCACATGTGGTAGGTCGTTTGTGCTTATCAAATAATTAAAACAATAAGTATAAAATAAAAAATTTTCAACACATAAATATAAAGTTATACATAATTAAATCAAAGTATTTATAAAATATTAAATTTTTCGAACTCAAATTTAAATATATAGCTTAAACATAATAATATAATTAAACTCAAGTTCCAGCATGACCTTGAACCTAAATTTTATTACAAATTCAAGTTAAACATCTCAACAAATTGAGCTGAGCTCGAGCTCACAATTTCTCGACTTATCGAACTTGGTTTATTTAGATTGAACTTGAACTTGATTCATTTAATTTAAATTCAAAAGATAATCAAAGTTTAATTCGACTCAACTCTGCTGGACTCAACTAAATTTATTTACATTTCAAATTGTTTGTGTGAAAGGTGGCGAATGATTAGATCTCCAATTCCCAAATATGCCCGTTCACAGCCCCAGCTTTCTCATGTCCTTTGGTAGTCTCACTTTTCCGTCTCAAAGTTTGTGCTGTCATCCTTCGTTAAGGATTCACTTCAAATTCTAGGTATTTTTTGTATTAAAATTATTTTTTATATTTTTTATAATAAGATGATAAAAACGAATTAATTAATACTTATACCTGGGATCACTACCTTAATTAATTAATATGATCATTTTAAAACAAAGTATATTAAAGACTATTAATTATTATTTTATATAAATGTGAAAAAAAAGGATTGAGCGATTGGGATGAAAATTTATTTAAAAGACAATTTAAGTATTTGAAAAACCTTAGAGCACTATTAAATTAAAATTTCACAAATTTTTGTGGCCTTTATTGCAAAACATTGTAGGACTATCTTATGATGGCTAAAAGAAAAACATAGGAAAAAAATGTAATCAGAAAATACTTTGTTACCGTATACAGCATCTAGTGTTCATAACTACTACTTGACATACATGATTATTATCACAATTACATCGGAATAGTAATAGAATTCATCATCCTCCAACACGAGAATAATTAGTTTTTGACCTATCACTATAGATAGATTGAAATTTTGTGTTCTTTTACGAAAAAATATGAACTAAATCGATTGGATTACTATCTCAATAATTCATGCAAATAGAAAATAATTTATAAAAACACCACAATGATAAGAGTTCTCTAATATTTTAAAAAAAAAAATCTAATTTAAATCATAACTACTGCATATGAAATATTTCGTCGTCACAATCTCATTAAAGTATGAATAAGTAAGTATCAATTAATCAAATTAAAAAATATTATCACAAATAAATTTAGTATTCCTGTTAGCTGGCAAAGTAAACAAAAGTGTTGTCCTTTAAAAGAAATCCACCAATCCTATGAGGCTCCCACCCCATCCCGCCCCATGCATGCGGTTTCTGTTATTAAGTTCTCAGTATCATATAAAGCAGATTGTCTTTTAGTTTTCTCAATCCATGGCTTTTTCTCTTTTAATCGTACGGCCATAAATACGCCACACGCCCACACCCTTATCATATGTCATTTCTCACATTATCACATGCCCCTTGCATCACATCTCTTCTTGATAAAATCTTTATTTTATTTTATTTTTTTATATTATAGATACCAAGTGTTCAAAAAAAAAAACTGTATAAATATATAAGATTATAAATGTACTATACTTGTTATGAACTCGAATAATGAAACATAAGATAAAACATAGAATAGAATAGATGTTTCAAAGTGCCCTCCTCATGTCTGTTACACGATGGACACTTTTATAGATTTAGCTCTTTTATTTAAAATTTATATTTTATTTTATAAAGATATCAATTTTATTCTTCCGTTTATAATACAATAAATTAATATTAATTAATGATATCTAAATTTTTAGAAAAGTCCACAGACTTGAAATATTTGATATATAGATTGGCGTTTTTGTACGTATGTCATTTATTGGGATACAATATCAAGACAAAACAATCTCAGCTAATGCATATTAGTGAAACAATAACTCGCAGTATTTGGTTCTTTAGATATGTTTGATCAGGAATTTGGATTATCATGATTGTAGTCTTCTATGGGAAGATATGATTATGGTTCATGTATCTTTTGTTGGAAGCTCTCTACTAAATGGTTATGATAATACAAAATGTTATTTCATATATAAAAAAGTCAGAGAAATTTCATATAGAGAAGTCTTTTCAAAATAAAGTACTTATTGAATAAATGATGATAAAACAGTATCTGTTTGGTTAAACTCTGTATTCAACAGTAAAATTATGTCATTATTAAATATATTGTAAAATTTAAACAAGGGAAGATACTTTGTCAATTTGTAATTATGACTAATGGTACTTCTACATCAAGTCAGTAATTAGCAATAACAACTAAGACAATTTTTCAAAATTAATAATAACACACACGAACTAGTGTTTCCAAATATGAAAGCATGATCCATCACAGCTCAGCACCAATATAATTAAAGCATACTAATTAAAAAATTAGGGGAATAATTAGACCCTTTTTTTCAAACTATAATAATAATAATAATAATAATATAAAATGATACTATGTTGTGGGTACCACGACCATATATTTAGACATATTCTTGTTGGATCAGCACATCAACTCCGCTGCATCTACGCAGATATGCATGTTTGGTGGAAAAACAACACAAAAAAGAGATTCCCATTTTCACTTTTTTTTTTTTTTCTTCCCTATATACCCCACTATGTTCCCTTAGGTGAAAGTGTGGTCCCCTCCACCGAGAGGGACCCGTCTTACCATCATAAGACTATTTTTATAAGCTCGAGCTTGACGAATTAAAGAAAATGAGAATCGAAGGCTCAATTTGATTTGTTTTGATCGAATTTGTATTGAGGACGTATACTCGAGTTTTCATGTCTAGCTTGAAAATCTTAATCATGGTATGAATATATTAATCATTTATAATTATATATAGACCCGAGCTAGAATTATTTAAATTCAAGTTCAAACGCTTTTCGAGTTAATTTAATTGTATTGTACCCCTAATGGATGTGGTGGTTTTCTATTTTATATAATTAGAGAAATAAAGGAGAATCCGTTGGCTAGGGGTGTCAACGAGCCATGCTCAAATTTGAGTTACATATTTTGAGCTCGAGCTCGAGCTGAAGGTCATGAGAAGAATTAAGCTCGAAGCCAACATATTAATATATTTTTTATTTTTGGTACTTTTAAAAGGTATTTGATATTTGTTTATATTATTCATGAGTGTATAATATATAATTATAGTATATATACACATAACTAAAAAACTCGCAAACAAACTCACGAGCTCGTGAACAATTAATTTTCAGCTCGAGCTCATTGAGCTCAGCTCTAACCTGACTCAAGTTTAATTCAAGTCAACTCTGAGCTTGCTACTCGTTAGGCTCGATTGGTTTGACATCTCTACTGTTAACTATAATAAAACCTTTCTCAAATGGACCCTGAAAATATAAAGAGAGGAACACAAATTATTTTCCCCAATTTAAACTCAAGCAATAAGAAACTCAAATATCTTATTCTCTTCAATATTTCTGATATAACTCGTAGAATTCTTTCTCGGTGCAAGCCAATAGAAAACAAGAAAACAGATTGTTGGCACTTTGTTTGATGCTTAACATGTAGCTTCAAAAGCAAAGATAGTCTAATATGAGTGAGTAACCTTAATTTTATAAATTATAATAAAATAAATCAAAGTTTGTTACTATGATTCAAATTAAGATGAATTTTAATAAAAATCGTGTCACCAAGTCGCGTCACAACAACTAGAGCAAAAAAATCTAAAGTAAGACTTAACTTTATAAGGAGCTTTTGATTGGTGACATTTATCTGCTACAGTTGTTTATATTTATGGAGCCTATAGTACTTTAGTAGTTAGGGATTTTTTATATTTTTTCTTTTCTTTTTTCTTTTTTTCTTTTTTAATCCCATTATATGTACGTAGTATATAATATATTGCCTCCAAGTCAATTTGACAAATTAATGCCCACTCCATTTTTATGACGAGGACAGCTGTGGTTCCTCTTTTAACTACATATTCTAAGTTTATTCTTGTATATGAATCAATGGAAATTAATTTATTTGATTAATTTGTGTATAGATATAACTTTTCAAAGATAAAGTTAGCTCATTTCAAATGTTAATGAAAGTATGTAATAGAAGAATATGTTATTTTCTAAATAAATATATTATCGAGATAAGTGGATAGCTTGGTGATAAACTCTCATACCTGCGAACAGATAAGTCGCAAATTCGAGTACCATAAAAAGTAGTTGAGAAATCAGCCTTGATCCTCCTTGAAGTGGGGAGAAATAAAGAGTAGCACGAGTAGCGATCTTTACTCTTTGAACAGCCATTAATTTATTCAACACCATGTTATGATTTATGAACTTATTGAATAATCACCTAATGAATTAGCACATATAGTTCAAGTTTTGCCATTATTTTATTCTATACTATATATATATATGGACGTATAGGTAACATATACATATTTAAATCTTCAAACACGTATCACGTATACACTAATTCATTTACAAATATTTGCATCTATAAATGTAGATATGAAGTAAATCGGTAATTATACCCTCTTGCTAGCATACATACTTTATATTGTTTTTCCCAGATGATGGATGCTAATAACCCTTTTAACCACTTCACTAAAATATAAATATAAATATTTCACTTTTATCAACTTTATACGTTGAACCATTCAATTGAGTATATTCATAACCCCCTTTTTTTCCCTATTTTATTCTTTAGTTCCACTTAGGTATGCAAATAAGGTGGCATGCTCCACTTTGTTCACTCACAATATTTGTGGGGTACTTTTAGCACAGCCAATAGGCATTAATTTGGTTCTCGCTTTTTCTTTCTCTTTTTGTCTTTTCTATTCTGTTTATTTGTGAAATGGGCACGTACCCAATAAATAGTGCATGCAAAGGAATTATTTTTTTTTTTATTTTATTCTTGGTAAATAACAGATTAAAAGATAAATGGACAACAATATTAAACTAGTCTAGAGTAATATCACTATAATAAATTTGAATAATTATCATGGTTAAAAGCTAATATTAATAGAATATAATGTTGGTAAAAAGTTATTGCTGCATTTTCATCACGTCAATAACATGTGTTTCTACAACTGTAGCAAAAAATCTACCATGGCATATAATTTCAGTAGATTTTTTCACCTCATTGTAGTCATGGTAGATGATAGTTTCACCTTAACTTTTTGAATTATTAACTATTATATCTCCCACGACTTTTAATTTTGACTTGTTGGCTAAAACTTCCACCATGATTATTATTTTTTTTGTTGTGAAGATTCGATATTTTTGTAGTAAATGGATTTTGATGGTTTTTCAAGTATCATGTCACACCTAGATTCTAAATTACATGGGCTTTTAGTTTGTCAAGAATACATTAATTTAGAATTTTTTTTTCTAAATTATGTGTTTGGCTTGTATCATTCACATATCTTCAAAATATATATATATATAAATCCTCAAAATCCTTTCAAAATTAAAATTATTTCTGAAAAAGGTAAATTCTTAATTAAAATCATATGAATTTTTCTGGAGTACGATAGTGCTGTTATATCCTAATTAAATATTCATTCCAAAAATATATATTCTCAATTTTTTTCGGAAAAAAAAAAGATAAAACGATTTGTGATTTTTAATTTGCAAATATGTCGTCATGACTCATGAGTTGATCTTTTTTTTTTTTTTTTAAGGACTAGGTTAAAAAAATACAGTGAAGTTATTCCTTAAGATGATTAAATTTCTTTATTAAAAAAAATAGAGAATAAATAAATAAAATAAAGAAGATATATACATCAAGATGAGTCATATTTACTTGCTAAAAACATAAATTTAGCATTTTACTACATTTGATGATGCATTTTTCTCTATATTATTCTTCAGAAAGTGATGTTTTACTAATTTAATAATTTATCAGTCGACATGATCATGACGATTAATTTTATTTTTCTACGTGATAAAGAAGGTGGTTTAGTTAATTATTAATCAATTAAGATATAGTATTAAGATTAAGACAAGCATGATGTAAGAGGATTAGTGGAAGATTATTTTTAATAGGAGAATCAAAGATATGATGTTGCTGTCAATATACAAATTATAAACATCCAAAGATATGGTCTACACATTAGCTGAGCTTTGCCTTTCATTACTTCATAAAATTACAACCCAAGTTAATTTAAATATTATAGTATATTGCTTTGTCTAGGCTCAATAAGCATGAACTGTGACCTAAGCAGAGTAATTTTGAGACGAACGTAATTTAATCTACATTCTGCGAACAAATCAAATACAGATTCGAGTCCCCAGAGGGCAGCCAAAAAATGAAATCAACCCCTCTAGAGAGAGAGAGATATATATATATATATATGCATATTATTAGTTTATCGTGCTTGTCAATAAAAATAATAATAATAATAATAATAATAATTTAGGAAATGTTCATTAAGAATTAATTAAATAAATAAAAACACACACAATCCTAGGACTGTGGGAAAAGATGTGGATCCAATGTCCAAATTAAATAATCATATTGAAGAGTATTCTTTGGAAGTTTATTTTTTATGTGATTGGTTGGGATAACTATATAGATGGTCTTTATACATCTTTTCATTTTGGTGCACTCATAAATTGTGACATTTATGTGTTTGTAGGATCCTAATTTGAATTAGATTATTTTATTTTAGCTTGGCAATAAAAAGAATAATTGGTTTAAAATATATGTATTATTGACCAAAATATTAAAAAATGGGAAAGTCATATTCTCATGTGAAATTTCAAGGAAGGAGACGAAAAGTCTGATGTTGACAATAGACCTGACAGATTCTAAATAAGATTAGGACGAGTTTTTAATTTTATTTTTGAAAAAAAAAAAAAAACAAATCCATGAGTTTATTGATTGCTAATATTTTGCGATTATAAAGAATCTAAATTTTTTATTAAATGTTTTATAAATTAAATAGAAAAAATAGCAAAAATGGTAGCTGAGGTTTTAACCATATTTGGTAGAAGTAGGTGATTAATCCTTTTCTTATTTATGGGTTAATAAAATAGCAGGAAAATGACACTCACGGTGAGGATTTTATCCTAATACCATTTTAAGCTATTTTTTAATATTTGCAAATTGATCATCTCATTTTCAACTTTTTTCTTTAAATTCCACCTTTGGCACTTTCTTTTCTCTAGTCCCTTTTGTGTGATGGAGACTTTTTACTTTGAAAAACTTGCAATAAAGATGAAAACAACACTTGGGTCTCAATCATGACACCTTCTTTTATAATAAATTATTAATATATACCATTATTATTTAATAATTAGTAATATGTATAATCATCTAACAATTACTATAAGATAAACAAAGATCCATATTATGATGCAAGCCGAATCCAATACCTTATAATCATGGGACTTCAATTGTCGCTACTTGAGATATGCTTTATAATATAGAATGAGTCGAATTCATTTCATAACAGTTATGTTATTTTCACTTCAGTACTCAATGATATATCAGTTGGGATCGAAAAGCAAAAATCCCATCATGATAAATTGAGTATCCGACTTATTTGTCCCAATTGTAGGAATTCCGGCCTATGCCCAACCCTAAGATGAGTATATAAAATTAATTATTAATACCAATATTAAATAGTACTTGGATAGTGCCCTAAAGTGAACCTTCCTAGATTTTGCTATAAGTAAAATAAAGTTGATTGTGAAATTATTCTAGAATTTAATTATACATCAACAAATATTTTATTTCTTGTTTAGGTTGAGGACTAGAATTTAATATTTCTAATTTTTTTTATTATGAAATTATTAAATTTCCTATTAAATAGTAGGCTTTTTGGACATATATTCTAAGACAAACACATTTGACACCTCCATTTGCAGGTGATCCTAGGTTTATTCCAAGCAATTTACACTAAGAGACACACCATGTGAACTCATTCTTCTTAATTTAATATATAACCCCTTAACCAAATTTGTCCTATGTGCATTTTTCTTTTCTTTTTAAATTTCCAAGAAAAGAACTTTAAAATTTGATCATTAACACCCCCGGCCAAAAAAAAAAAAAAAAAACTTGGGGCACGTTTGGTTTTGTTTTCATCTTCAGTTTCAGTTTTCGTTATTTTTAAAATGTAAAAAGTAATTATTAGTTTTTATGTGAAAATAAAAAAATTTATTTATTTAAAAAACATTTAGCATGACAAATATAGGGATGAGAAGTTATTAAATTTATAAATTTTAAGCATAAAAAAATCTTTTCGCAAAATATATATGCATTTTAATTGTTTTAAAGGGATATTAGTTATTTTATGTCAAATCAAATTTGAATTTAATTAATGCGATAATTATAAGATAATAGGATATGTGTATAAAGGAATGAAACAAAAATTAATTATATTTTTAATAAAAAAATGGATAAATAAATAAATTTTAATTTTTAGATAGTAAAAAATGTGAAAAGTGCCTTTAGAAACACAAACAAACCAACGGGCTTATTGTTCCCCTTAAATCAGCCTCAAACTATCAACATATAATGACATTCAAATTTGTTGCCAAATTAAAAAATTCACAAAATATTGCACTTATAGAAAACAGAGCAGGTGAAATAAATTCTGTCAGCAGAACAAATATTTTATTTCTCTAATAATGATTTATAATTTATTTATTGATAAGCCAGCTCGAATCTCACAAGCAAATTATGATTTAAAATTCACGATTCAATTTTTTTTATTTAAATATTATACTGTTTTTTCAAAGGAAAATAAAGAGAATATATATATTAAATAAAATGAAAAATGAGAAGTAGTGATGAAGGTGACCAGTCCGGTTCGATATTGTGATATGCGTGTTGGTGGGACCGAAGGATTCCTTTGGATGGGCCCGGCCCAGTTCAAATATAAGAAAAAGTGGGTTTAGTGGGCCCTCTACCCCCAAGTTGTCCGGAAAAGGGCCCAATGGTTGAAAAGCCTAATAGGGTTTATAAATTGGAGTTACTTGCATATGTCCCTTTCAGAGATGTTTTGTATATTACTTTTATATATAGTAGATAATATCAAAATTGTAACTAATTATATCTAATAAAAATAATTTTTAATAGTATAAGAATTGCGCGAAAGTTGTCAATATATGTGATAATTAATGGGATGATCAGCGTGCATAAGTTCGAAATTATTAAAAAGTTAGTAATTTATATATTATAATTATAAAAAATTCAAAATCATTATGTTATTATCACTGAATTGCTATTATACAATTTTTGCAATTCGACGTTTATAATAAGTTAAGCTTATTTTTTCTAGTAATAGATTTTTAAATATCATTATTGAATGTAATAAAATATTTTACAATCTTGCAAAGAGGTTGGAGCATTCAAGGTACCATACTATGAAATGTTTCTCAAAAATTAGAATTAAAACAAAATCTTTGTTCTCTATGAGAAAAATATTAAATAAATATTTTTATTTATTTGGTTTGAAATAAAATATGAACCAAAAAAAAATAAATTGTGATATAGCTACTAGAGATACTTGTGGAGTAATATGTTATTTTTAATTTGATAGGTTTCATTAAAAAAAAAAAAAAAGGATTATTTGTAAAAGCCATTCTCGCTTTCTTACATGATGTCCCACATTCTTATCCTAATGCCATCGTCACCTCCAATAATCTATTTGAAAAGATTGAAAGAGATTCAAAAGAAAAAAGACGTACCCGATTAGACATAGCTTTGGGAGATTATGATATATAATATCGAATATTGTCTTATATTTATTGAGTCGAAAATTTACAAATAACTTGTAAATAATCCATGCGCTCTCGTTATTCAGAATGACTTTCAGAGGCAAAATCTTAACTATGATGTTGTACATGACAACGTTGATCATTTACTTCTCAAACCCCTCAATTTACGCCATGAGATATCAGGTTTATTATGTACCCTTTTTAGATAGAATTCTCTATAATGATTATCAATCCTTACATGTCCAGTGACAAAATAATTATATTTTAATTTAAATTTAAAAATTTAACCAAAAATTTATATATTAGGAGGCTTTCATGTTGTTAACTTGAATACATATATCAAATGAATTGTAAATTATTATCTGATGAAATACAATAATATAAAATCCATATAAAATATCAATCTTATTATATGTTATATAAAAGTACTTTAAATGATACTAATATTCATTGCACATTTGATTTGTGTATAAAATAATCAATATATATCATATAAATTAAAAAATAATAAGTTTTTTATCTGTATAGTTAATAATTAGAACATAATTAATATTTTAATATAAAATATGTAACAAATATATGATAGTCAAAATAATTGAATGGGTACGCCTTCTATTATTATCATTGAATTGCCATTATAGAGTTGTTGCAATTTGTCAGTTTGTAACAATGTAAACATATTTTTGATAGTAATAGATTTTTAAATATTATTATTGAATCTAATAAAATGTTTACAAATTTGTAAAGAGGTTAAAGCAGCCAAGGTACCATCCTATAAAATGTTTCTCAAACATTAGATTTAAAAGAAAGTCTTTGTTTCTAGGAGAAAAATATTAAATAAATATTTTTACTTGTTTGATTTGAAATAAAAATATGAACGAATAAATTGTGATATAGCTACTAGAGATACTTGTGGAGTAATATCTTATTTCATAGATTTCATAACCAAAAAAAAAAAAAAAAGGCCAAAAAAACAAAAACAGAAAATGCATTATTTGTAAACACCGTTTTCATTTTCTTAGATAATGTCTTAGACTCTTATCCTAAGGCTCTTGTCACCTCCAATAATCTATTTGACAAGATTGAAAGAAATTCAAAAGAAAATTAGGGAATTGAGTACACGATTTAACGTAGTTTCCAAGAGACTATGATGTATAATATCAAATATTATCTCATATTAATTAGGTCGAAAATTTTCAGATAACTTGTAAACTATTCCTCCGCTCTCGTTATTTGAAATGATTTTTAGAGACAAAATCCAAACTATGACACTATACGTGACAACATTGATCATTTACTCCTCAAATCCCTTAATTCAGGTCATGAGAATATTAAGTTTATGATGTACCATTTTTAGGATAGAGTCCTCTATCATAATTGTTAATCCTTATATGCCTAGTGAGAGAATAATTATATACTAATTTAGATTTAAAGATTGAACACAAAAAACTATAAATTATGAGACTTTCATGTTATTAATCTGAATACTTATATCAAACGAATTGTAAATTATTATTTAATGAAATACAATAATATAAAATTCATATAAACTGCTAATCTTATTATATGTCATGTAACAATTCTTTAAATGATACCAGTATTCATTGCACATTCAATACGCATATAAAATAATCAAATATATAATGTAGATTAAAAAAAATAATAAATATTTGATCAGCATAGTTAATAATTAGAATAAAGTTAATATTTTTAATATAAAATTACACATAATTTAATATAAATATATAAATTAATGAATTGTCACTTGATATATAGATATTAAATAACACTATGGGAGCCTACAAGTGGAACAAAAAGATATAAAATTGTCAAAGGAGAAAATTAAAGAAGTGAGAGGTGTAGGGGCTCCACAGGAAAACAGACATTCAGAAGCGGGTCCCACATAGTGATCAGCCATGTGTGGGTCTCTATCCGTTCATCCCGAGGGATGGACTGGTCTTCCGATTTTTCTGTGCAATAAGCTCAGATCCCTATGCTAATCTGCTGTGCCCATCCGTCCCTGATTCCTGCAACTCTGTTTTCCTTTTTCTTTTTTCCCCTCTTTTCTTTTTTTTTTTTATTATAAAATTAATTATTATAAGGCTTCCAGCTCATGTTTGAGCCACATAGATACTAACATATGGCTTGAGCCGCAAAGGTCACCTATATTTTAGCAACCCTCTCCAAAAAAAAATTGTTTGGTTTGAAATACTTTTAAGAAATTATAAAATGTTTATAATATTTTTCTGCTAAGTCTATATCATATTTTTAAGAAAAGAAAACCTATAATTAATTTTCAGAAATTATTTTTCTTTTATAGTTTTTATATCTATAGCAAATAAATCAAACACATATATCCATTTAAATGTTAATTCAATATTTCAACTCAATCCATCAAATCTGGCAACTCTGTAATACAAAGTGGGATATTTGATAAATGGGTAAAATGCATATTACCCCTGTATTCATTCTAATTGGCATGAAATTCCCTGAATTTTTTTAATTAGCATAAAACCCCCTATATTTGGTAAAATGAAGTTC
>JACFYI010002069.1:890275-902822 GCA_014898755.1 Handroanthus guayacan
TTTTATCTCATAAAATAGCAAAAAAAAACATAAAAAATCACAGAAATGGCGCGTGCAATACACACTATGGAGCCAGCCCCTTTTTTGCTATATTTTCAAGAATACAGGGGGTTTTATGCTAATTAAAAAAATTCAAGGGGTTTTGTGCTAATTAGAGTGAATACAGGAGGGTAAATTGCATTTAACCCTTTGATAAATACAGTACAAACAAGTCATATAACAATATAAATTATGAGACTGTAATTGGTCATTACTGATCAAATAATAGTTATACTCTGCATATTTAGTAATGGATTATGATCTCCTTATATGATTTTAGATAATCCCCTTCACACAAGTTAGCTTTTGAGATTGAGTTAGTCTCATGATCCGTTTTCAATATATGATATTAGAGCCAGATCAATCCTTAATGTTGGGTTACCCAATGTTGTTAAGCCATTCGATTTGTATTGTTTTATATTCTAGATGCCCCGTTTTGGTTGCAAGAGTGAGTGTATCACTTGTTATAATCCCAAATCAATAAAATGTACAGATTGTAATCTTCTCGTATGGTCTTGGACAATCTTTAGTTCATAACCTAACTTTAAAAATTGAGTCAAGGTCAAGGTTTATTTTCAATATCTGAGTACCCCATTAATTATAAATGCATTTATTTCTCAAGAAAACTTGGGAAATTATCCAAAGGGACCCCCTAATTGGGGACCTTTTTCTGATTTGCTAATGTAAGTTTCATCCCTTGTTCCCAAGAGTTTCTTTCAAGTGCTATAGATTTCTATACTGAAATTATCCCACAAAAGAAAACTTGTTTAGTTGGGGACCATTTTTGGTTGTGGAACTCTCAAGATTGTGACCCTTCTGAAAATTTTGACACAAAACTGACATAAACCCACCAATAACATTGACCTTTTATTTTCAACAACTTAAGTCTTGCCCATGCAGTGTCTTAGCTGTTCTAGGGGTAGTGGATATTTTAATGGTATAATTACCTTAACACCCCTAACATTTGCTATAATTACCAAAATAGCCCCTGTGAGATTGGTAATTAACATAACACCCATGCGTATTATAATTAGATCCTCTTAAAAGCATGATAAGCATTACAAGTAGATCCCTCATAATCTAACGGAAGGGAGTTTACTTGTAATATTTGTTACACTCTTAGGAGGTCTACTTATAATGTTTGTTATACTCTTAGGGGATCTAATAATAATATACAGAAAGTATAATAGTAATTGACCAAACCTCAAGGATATTTTGGTAATTATTGCAAATTCAGGGAGTGTTGAAGTAATTGTGCCTAATTTAATTCACACAACTGATGTTGGTTTATATATTTGAATAAAAATTTAGGAATGAAACTACTTAGATGGTGCTCCGAACATAACAACCTACTTTTATTGAACATTGAAGAAGTATATTATAGTTAAAAGTACTTGCTATTTGGAAATCACCAAACAATCCACTGTAAACCAACAAAAATATATTTGGAATTCTAACTTTTGCTTTCCCATCTTATCATTCTTCATTTTCTGAGGAATAGCTTATGAGATTATAGAATATTAATAATTGATTCTAGAAAACTTACAACATACATATGCAAAATTTTTGAACATTCAGAATGAACTTTTAACAACTTATAATCAGATAAATATCTTTTTAATTAGTTGAAAACACCACCTTAGGGGATGATTGTCCAGTCTAGTTTATGTGCTGGTGTGCAATTTTTCAAATTTCCATATTATGAGACCATCGAGAATATATATTGCCCTAAAATGGAATTTGGAACCAAAAAGGGCATGTTGACGGCGATATACTAGATTTATTGTATTGGAGAGATTTGATTTTTTTTTTTTAAAATGCTCTAAAAGTGAATTTTGAGAACATTTCGACTAATATTTACCGTAAAAAGGATTTTTCGGGTTCTCAAATCTAAAATAAGAAAGAACAGAAAAGAACGAGGAAAAATTACAAAAAATCAACACTACATCACAATTTAATACCTTTATTGTAGATAAATAATTGTATAAAAAAGAGTTTCGGTATTTTTTTCAAGAATAAACTGAAAAATATAGTTTTTCTATTCATATGATCTTCAATGAAATTCAAAGATTGTACATTGGCATGAAAGTAGACAATTTAATCTTTTGGAAACAGTCGGGTTTGGCAGGGATCCAGAGGCCCAAAATCATAGCCCATTATTCTGTTAAGTCCAGTGTACTCCCAATGATTTGGGCCCACATGCATTCTTCAAATGGATTGACAGCAACATGTAAATAGCCCAAACACTGAGGCTCCTAATTCTCATTACTGAGCCCAACAGAAGCAACTCCTGGTGGATTTCTTCCTCTTCATTTCTTTTTCTGGTTTTTGGCCTTTTTCATTATTGACAAGTAAAAGCAGCTCTGGATGAATTTCAAACATATCTATACCTCTTCTAGGCAGACAAAAGTCTTCGTTTTATTTTGAGATAATAATTACTCCAACACTGCCGAGATTTGATATAATTATCACAACACTTCGTAGAGTTTGAATGATTACTATCACACCCCCTAATGTTAGTTCGACTAAAAGATAATACAATAACAATCCCCGAAAATCCTAAAATATTATAAGTAGACTTCTTGAATAAGAGAATATAATCGTAATTATCCATTTGCTCAAAGAGAACCAACAATAGGGCGTATTAAGGTACTTATCCCTTTTGTTTTAGGTTGTTCAACATTAATATGGACAATATGGACAACTTCCAAGCTATTGCTGCAAGTTCTTAATCCTACAACAATAGATACACATATTTTATTTGCACCCAATTATAGGATGCATCAATTATTAAATGCACACTTACATTCTCTACACACTCAATTCATGCGCATCTAAATGATTAGATCACAATCAATATATGTGCAGTACATAACATCTAAGATCATAAAATGATAATAGTTAATTGGGAGTCACTGAGTGACGGTTATTTTTTCTGTAAGTTGCAGTTATAAAATCTAGATAGATAATAATAGCATTTTAAGAATATCATATAGAAACACATCAAAAAACTTCTGCTTCCTTATGGAGGACAGATAAGTTGAAGGTGCATGGAATGCTCATAGCTAATAAATTCAAAGATAGGGTTTGGTCATATATGAAACTACACCAATTTCTCAATTCAGACACCTCTCACACCTGCTCTATTCATACATACAATTCTTGATGCCCAGAAAGTCTTAAAGCTTCGACAGCTTCGACAGCTTCTTAAAGACTTTTAAGACACAAAATGTAACATACAACATGGTCATTCTTTCATTGGAGCATAGCTTGTTTCTTACCGGATATGGTACTTCTCTTCATGAATTCTCACTGTCTGTTACTGACCAAACCCCTCCCCTGTGTGATGCCCCATTTACATCAAGACAACTACCAAAAAATGGGTTACCTTTTGAAGTATCTGTACATTTCATTGGCTTCAGCTTACATTTCGTATCTTTACAACATCAAGAGCACATATTGCCAATGTTACCTGCTCCGACCCGAGACTTTGATTTCAAGATCGTCATCTTCATCACTAGAATGGCCATGATCTTCAGCAGGTCGTTTCAATCTCTGAAATATCTCATCTAACGAATCAGAGGATGAAACACGGGATAACAGTTTGGTTTCTTGTACCTGACGTGTGGGTAAAAATTTCTTTGCTTCTATGTTGGCTTTGAAAGTTTGGAATCCTTGTTTCATTGACGCCCATTTTGAAGCTAAACCAGATGGCACTCCGCTGTTGCTAGGCTGAGAGCTGCTGATATCGAGCAAGGAGACTTTAGCACTCTCGACTGGCTTGGTGTTGGATGTCAATTTGGTTTGTTCTCTCATGGCAGCATACTTGCTGCTTATGGCTTCTTTGCTCCCAGAATGCCTTCGTGTGTCGTCTTTAGAAGACGACTTCGATGAACTTCCCTTTATATCCTCCTTGCTCAAAGCAGATGTCGCCTTCATTTCCACTGTATTGTCCTGGAATATTCGCCATTGTTTTCACAAATCAAGACTAACAAGAAAGCACGTGAACTATTATGGGTATGATTAAAGACGAACACCTCTTATAGAAGAGATTGATACCGCCAAATTATAAACACGTGAACATATTTCCATGATATTTTCTAGCAAGGTAAGATTCCCGCTTGAATATATGAGTGGAATGCATCATTCTAGGGGAAAGATTACATACATTGTTATTGCTGCCGGACTCAAGATCCATGTTCATGCCATTGAAATTTCTAGCCAACGGAATAACATGTTCTCCAACTTTGCGACCTTGTTCAAGCCAAGTTCTTTCTGTGAAAGTACACAAGTTTAACAGAATGTAATGCCACTCTTGCCTATCATCAAATGAAACCGGAATCGTATATACCACCTGAATTATCGAAACATAATGCACAAGAAGCTATTATGACACAATATAGAGAAATGATTTACCTTTCTGCAGTATAAGCAATCCAGATGGATCAAACCCATCCATATCATCTGCTTCCGTGTGAAGCTTAAAAATCTTCCAATTGCCAAAAAAACTGATGATCCTATCAAAGAAGTTGCTTGCCACCAGGATAGTGTAAATAACCATGATAAGAGGATAAATTCTGTTAAATCCATCCCCAAAGAAAGGCACAGCTTCATCGATGTTTCCCATGCGCTGTAATCATATTTCACCCAAATAAAACAAAGTCATCAAAGTTTCTATCCAACCAACATTATAGGCAACACATGATTTTGTTATATCAAAAATTAAATAAACAAACAAACAAACTAGAAAGCAAGCAAGAAACTAGTAATTGCGCAAAGGGGCAATATTATAATCAACACCAACAAAGGAGATGTAGCAAACAGATAATCTTTCAAATCCGTTTCAGGAGATTAACATTTTCCAATATAAGATAAAAATCAACGTAAGATGTAGAAAGTAGAAACGTCTGAGGACATAGACCGGCAAGTGCTTATGCACACACGGATGAGCAGTAATGAATTACGAAATTCTGTGGTCATGTAAACAAAAACTCTAGTAGCATGAAGTGATGATAAAGAGCAATATTAAAACTGAACCTCGTATCATAGATGTATCAAGTCACAAACAACATATTTTGTTACCATGACATGAACAAATTTACAGGATTAGATTAAACATATGATAGAAAGCTCACCTGCTCAAAAATAGTTTTCTTGTTCCCACCAAGACTTATGAGATTAAGAAAATTATATGAAACTGGAGGTGCATAACGAGCAACCATCCTGAAAAGCAGATTAAGAAAGAATCTATTAACTACAATGATGATTAAAAAACTTCTTTGAATTATATAACCACAATTAGAAACTTACGAGCATATCATTAGCAAGCTGACAGCACTTGTCTGTCTTGGTGTCAATGAGTAAAACATTAGTCTTCCAACTTTGAACAAAGAGTAATATGTGCAAACACACATATACATCAGAGGAACAAATGCAAAGACCTGCCACCATAGGCAAAGAAGTGATTATACACAAATTATCGTGTCAGAGTTACATATGAACCATGCTCCAAATCCATGGGGCAAAGATCGAGCAACTAATAGGTGTTAAAAATTTAACGAAGTTTTTACAAACAGGGATAAGGATGCTTGTACAACTTTTTACCAAACGAGAACCATGGTAAGGTAGTCGGAAAATATACCTGCACCAGAACTTCATCATTTCCTACAGATTTTATAAGGATAGAGAACAGAGATAAATCAACTCCACTAGTTAGCAAAGTAGCCTCAGCCAGGAGTATTGCAGCTGACATGCAACCAAGAATGACAGCCAAAATTTTTTGCAATTGCTTTTCCAAGATACAGCGCCATACTAACTCTGGGGAGCAGAAAACAAAGAAACTATCAAATTTTGAAGAGCAAATCTATAAACAAATAACAATCTAATTCTGAGGAGCGTATCCTTAGGGTTGAGACTTCCTGTAGACAGGGGCCACTGATGATGCATATACACAAACATAATATATTGTAGAACAATAAGTGCATAGTATCACAAAACTGATGAAAATCCAGATAAAAAATAACATGTTCACCAAGTAGCTTTACCTAAATAGTTTTTGCTGAATAAAGTGCATCATCAAAGAAGACGAAGAAGAAGAAACATTACATCTCATACATTATGACTGGATAAAAGCATTACTTGTCAAACCAAGGTCGAAATTGCACATCATGAACAATTCATTCCATTTTCCTTTTGCCTCAATTATGCAATAAAATTGTTTTATGAATACCCCGTAAATGTGACCCATGGTGATTATTACCTGCCATGTCAAGGAAAGGTCCTAATGTGCCCTTGCGTTCAGGTCTGAAGCTTGAGACGAATTTCCTGCATTATAATATAACAGTACAAAAGTTATCTTCACATGAGCATCAAACAGGGAGGTAAAGCATTAAATTATTGCACTAAGAATATAAAGAAAAACAGAAAGTTGGCCCAGAGCTACCCCCAGACAGGAAACGCAGCATGAGCAAAATAATTTTCTATATAGTTTATTTCAAAGCAGCAAGCAACGTAAGAAACTCTTAGATGGAAACAAGTTATGCCCCAATGGACCATCCCAGTAGACTTCGGCAACCATCAGACTAGATCTAATCAGTAATGGAGTTGGAATGTATTGGTTAAGGTTATCAGGTGCCCTAAAATATGACTTGCTGTAAAACATTTTTCTACCATTCACATTTGTTGAAATGAGGCAATTTAGTGTACTCTTTCTTAATAGCTCGCTTCAGGTAGACATCAAAAAGGGGAAACACATGCAGCATACTTGTTCAAATGAAACTCTTAGTGGAGGAAGAATAAACTTTAAGCTTAGTGTACAGTAGGCGGTAGAAAGTGCAAACCATCCAGTCATACTGCGTCTTTCATAGTTCTTTATTGTATCTTCTAGTTCAAGAGCCTCTGTGACGTAAGTCAGGTACTCACTGCAAAATGAAGCAACATAAAGAACCTGGAATAAGTTAGCAAGGTAAATTTCCAACACTGAGTTACAAATGATATCGACCACATATGAGCTGTTGGTATAGGAAAAGAACAACCATATAAACATACAGGCACAGAAATAAGATATAATCCCTGTCCAAAAAATAATGATTCTCATTTCCTAAAATAAGGCTGCACTTCCTGAAATGGAAAGTACTTTTCCAAGATTGCCATCTCAAGTAAAGCAATGATATGACACTACTAACTTCTCCTACTACTACTTTTGAGGGCGACAGCATAAAAAGATACACAAAACTTTCACTTCGCAAACCACGCCTAAAATTCTTATCCGAGTCTTTTTTTTTATCAGTAGGAGCTTTTTTATCCGAGTCAAATAGGAGCTTTTTATTATGCAATAGAGGTAGTAACAATTAAACTAGAATACAAGATGATCATATCATAAGAAACACAATCTTGAACAAGCAGAAAATGTCAAGATAACATTATGATTTATGACCAACAAAAAGAGCAGCTGATACAAAAATGACGAACAATTAATTGAAGCACACAGGAATAAATAGAGAGCAGCATTTTACAACAGCTTAGCATGTAGAGATAATGTATGCATCAACCTGCAAATAACATCTCTACCTTTTGCATCGATAATACTCCTCTCGAGCTCCCCGGAGATGGCGCCTTAGTGTTGCCATTGATTTCTCATCTGTATCATAGTCCATGTCATTTTCTCCCAACCGACCCCCTTGTGGCTTGAAAGAAGGATCTTCTTTAAACTGACGATAGAAAATCAAAGTTTAATTCCTATAATATGTAACGACATGAAATGATGTCGCTATGTGAAAGAAATCACACATGCACACACACACGCACGCGCATACACCCCACAGAGAGAGGGAGGGAAGAAGAAGAAGAAGAAGGAGGAGGAGGAGGAGGAGAAGGAGGAAAAAAATGGGGAAGTACCATTTGGACTAACATATTGTCAATAACATCCATACACGGCCTTAGCGGGTCGCGCTTGGACATTTGTTTTGATGTAGCTTGAGCAACCTATTAATTCCAAACAAAAACAACCACCACCAAAACGAGTTAAAAAATTTATTTAAAAAAATTGAAAAAGAAAGAAAGAAAAGAAATACTCAACCAAAACATAGAAAGACAAGAAATCAATCAAAATGTTAGAGCATGCTCAACGCAAAGGGAATTGTCTAAGCTTTCTTAAAATGTGCTCAGAGATAGGGAATGAGATGCATGAGAAGAAATCAAGTACAAGAATATTAAGTTCCCTAACCTTGTAATCTTAGATAGGAAAGATAATTTGCTGAGCTAGGAGGGAAGAACAGAAAATCAGTTTTATTTCTTCTAAGATTCATTAACAGGGACATACACTGTAATATATTTATTGACCTGAGTTCTGAAGAAACAATATCCTCTAGGGCAAGAAAAAAAGAACATAACACATACAAGTTACTGTTTAACCAAAGTCAATGGCCTACATAATCAGCATAGGTGTAACAAATAACCATATTGGAGAGAGAAAAGACTCACAGCATGGTTTCCAGTACAACCGCCCTGAGCAAACAGATCAATATGATGACAATTCTATTTTCACTCTAAATGAAGAGAATGCGTAAGATTTGCAGATTAAGGCAATTCTTTCAATTGAATTCATATAATGTAAATATGGTTTCAAGTACACTGAGAACGTCAAAGACACGTGCACAAGGTAAAAGTTCCCTCGATGAACCATATAAAATTTCAGATCAATTTATACGCAAGCCTTCAGAAACACTAACCACAATTGCATTTGATAACTCTTGGTGAGCATCGTCAAGTTTTAAAGCTATTTTCGCTATCTTGTGCGAAAGAACCTTGTGACGAGTGGTCCAGTCAGCATTTCTCCAAATACTTTTTGGAATCTCACTCAAACCAAAACCAAGAAGAAATGCACCAGTAACAAGTCCAAACGTATTGGAGCAAGCCATAGCCCAACCCAATACACCTCTACCACCAATCCTGCCAGTGGAGAAATCAGGAAATATGAAATACAAACAGTGAAAGTACATGTTCCCAGGACCATGCTAAGTAGGAAATTTCTAGAACATGAGGCATATTTGTTCAATTACACAGGCATCATGCTTCCTCTTAATTAGATCTAAACATGCTGAGACTGTCCAAACAGCTAAATTAACAAAACAATGTAAGCATAGAATTAAAAGAAATCAGCATCATGAGATGAAGAAACGAACCAATTTTTGTGCATAGTAATGAGGAGAATAAGTCCGAAAAGACCAATGGACCCCACAATTAAATAGAAGACTAAGTTTACATGTATGCTAGTCTTCAATCTTTCTATCATAGTAAAGTCCCCAGCATCTTCATAACCCTGTATGAGGGGCACAGTGAGCCTGCACCAAAAGAAAACATTGAATGATTATCCATAAATAACGATATTTCCATCAAAACATATATATTGAGCAACCTGATGGTAATAAAAGGAACAAAACAACTAAAATGATGGATTTATATGATACTACAAAGCTCCTATAAGAAAGTATCAATATAGAGGGGTAACACTCCCCCAGTTCCCCCCCGCTGCCAATCTCCCTCTCTGCTTTCCAATTACATGATAAAAGAAGTTACGCTATGTTAAAAAAAGTTGTTGCGCATCAATGCTACACATGTTAGCTTCCATCAATGTGCACGACTTTAAGTCACCAAACAAGAAGAGGGAACAATTGATGCCACTCCAAATATATGTGTACAAAAGAATGTCTGAAACAATAATTTTACTATTTTCTGGCAAATGAAAGAGACAACTCATGTGATCTTCTTAATTATATGTTTCCAAAAGATTAATTTGAGAAACAACTAGGGATACATAAAATTTGCAATCTCGGGCCTCCATTCGTCCAAATCAAATTGAAGGTTTATAAATAACATTTCCACTGAATGTACTTAAAATAAGGGAAATATGATGCGAGGGCAACACTATCAACATGCCGTCAATGAACATGTGGGTTTCTACATGAGACCACAGAACCAAAATGAAATTCATGACAATCAATAATATGTTATTTCCTTCAAAGTGGAGGAAAAAACAACCCATGTGTTGAGAAATTAACTTTTGAGCCCATGGTTATCTATAGAAATGTTAACAGTTAGTACCAGGCAAGCGAACACACATATCACAGTCAACATATGTCAACCTCATGGAGAATGAAAAAAGGGGAAAGAGATAGAATTAATAGAAATTCCCATAATATGCAGCTTATTCAGATTATATGGATTACAGGTCAATAAACAGTGAAGAAATATTGTTTTATAGGGTCATACCATGTGAGCACAAAGGTACTCCAGTACGACCAACTCCAAAAGAAAGAGATGCCACCATTTTCTTGACCAATTATAGTCTGCAGGACAAGAAAGAGAATAAGGTTTGCCAAACTACATCTACCAAACCAAAAAAAAGAGAACTTCTTATGTTGTTGATAGCAAAGGCTTCATAGCCTTTGTGATAAGGAATATTGAGAAAGGAAAGATGAGGCTCATGTGAAACATAGCTAGGTCCTAAAAGCAAGCTGAACTTAAGCAAATCCATCAAGCTTCAATTGGAACTTAGCCAGTTGAAGTCGCGCTCAAGATCAAGTCATTAGTTAAATGATGTCAAACTTTTTCGAGTATGAATGTTGAAACCACTGCAAGCACAGCTAACTATACTAAAGGTATTATACATTAAACAGATAAATAAAACTGCTCCCAAGCTCATCTCATGTTTGGCTAGACGAAACTCACTAATTGCAACCAAAGTATTGCTGATACAGCAATGACAAAGGGAGAAAACTAAGCAATAAGGACTAAAATGTATAGGTGTCAATATAAAGTTAACTGTTTCTCAACCCAAATCTCCCAGTAAGAAAACACATGGACAAAGCAAAACGTAAAATCAGCATGAATTGATTGCAATGCGTTTCAAGTCCATGGCACAAATCCTATCTATTTGATTGGACAGCAACAGTGCATCACAATTTTAGTCTGTCCCAGAATACAATAGGTTTCAAACACTAGATCTTAACATATACAGTTCTAAATTTGGATAAGACAAAAATGGAGAAGAAAGGGAGCCAATGTTACATTATTCCAATGACCAAATTCCGCTTTTTTATAACCATTAAACCTACTAACTAGCCCAGAACTATAGTCCATAATCCTTTCTCTGATTTATTCAATAATAGCTAAAACAATCAAAGCCGATTATAAAAAACCAAAGAACAACTCATTCTCTAAAACCAATCTTCTTCGATTAGATTACCAACAACACCAATCTACCAGAACGAATTAAATAATTGATCAAACCAAATTCAAGCTCGGAAAATTCAGATCAAAACAGCTGATCACATTATCTGAAACAACACCAAAACCATATCCAACATCAAAAAATCCAAACCTAACCCAAATTCAAATTAATTCGGCACACCCATACACAACTCCATCAGTTCTGCCGCAAAATCATTAAAATTGATGACAATTGAACTAGAACTTACCGTCCAAATGTCGGCCGGAACAAGAATGATGATCGAAATCGAGCAAAACCAAGTGTATCCCACGGTCAAAAACACGTAGCGCGGCACGTCGGGACCGGCGAAGTATTTAAGAGTCAAGATTACCATCCCTAGGGTTAATGGCAACGAGATCAAATAAAATACCCACATCTTCAAAATTCCTCACTAGGGGAAAAAAATGTTTGAAGAATTTAAAGAATCGATCAGAATTCACAAACACAAATTAGGGGATTTCCGTCCTTCTTTCTACTTTTTTTTTTATTTTCTTATTTTTTCCCCTTAAATTCTTTTTCGGAAGAGGCTGGATTGAAATTGAAGAAACCCCCGTCAAATTTGTCCCTAAAGCTAAACTTTGAATATTGTAATAGCAGCTAGGGGCTCGGTCAATTTTCCTTAATTTTTCATAGGTGGGCCACTTTTTGTTGTGGGAAGCACTTGAGTAACTTGCAATATTTTTTCCGCCTTTGAAGACGGATTCATTCCATCAGTTGGCAAAAAACACACATGACCGGCCATTTTTTTTCCAAAATTTGCGCCTATTTGAACCACAGGCCCATGCTTACTGAGTAGTGAGCACGACTCATTTGTTATTAATTGTTTTAACCACTATGAAATATCAAAATAAAATGATAATTATTGTTCAATCAATAGTTACCAAAATTGCATGAAGAAATAACTTCTAATAAGAGGTCAACAAGACATTACTATAGTGGCAAGCTGGAGATTTCGTTGTTGCATAGGTGAAACATGATAAGTTTGATTTTCACTAGCGTGTGTGGTTGTTTTTTTTATTATATGATAAATTTGAAAACTTTCTCTATTGTACAGTAGGCCATTAAGAAATTTTTCTTTGTTAAATATTGTTATCAATTTATTAAGGAAAATAATAATAATAAGAGTTATGAGCAATATTTCAATCAAAGTTATTAAATCAAGAGTTTGGAAACGGATGAGCATCGAGTGATGTTATTGATTTGTTAGCTTTTTGGCGTTTTTTGAGTTTTTTTTTTTTT
>JACFYI010002069.1:906311-916914 GCA_014898755.1 Handroanthus guayacan
GGCTGACATTCACATTAATGTCTTGATTCAGTGAAATTCGCAAGTACCAGAAGAGTACTGAGCTCTTGATCAGGAAGTTGCCTTTCCAGAGGCTTGTTCGTGAAATTGCTCAGGACTTTAAGGTGGATTAGAAACAGAGATCCTTGTATCTTTCTTTGATTACAGTTGAGATTTGATGGTATACCCTTTGTAGTTCCTTTGGTTGATTTTCTGTTAATGTGATTGCAGACTGATCTTCGTTTCCAAAGCCATGCTGTTTTGGCGCTTCAGGAGGCAGCTGAAGCCTACCTTGTTGGTCTGTTTGAGGATACTAACCTGTGTGCCATTCATGCCAAGCGTGTCACCATCATGCCAAAAGACATCCAGCTTGCTCGCAGGATCAGGGGCGAGCGTGCTTAAGCTTGCTTAGATTTACTGTGCTTATATTTGTTGGTAAATGGTGTCGAACATCTTTAGTGCGTTTTCTGTTTAGCAATATATAAGTAGATAGTGTCAAACTCATGGTAGTAGTTGCTGTTTGTCAATTTAGGACAATGGCTTGTGAGCCCCTTAACGGGATTATTTGTATTCTGTGTCTGAAAGTTTTATTAACTTTGTTGCTGTGTTCATGCTGCAAAATGTAGGTTTTGTCTTGTCACACCATTGGTGTTGAACAATACACTTTGTATTGCATTCAAGGTAGTTATTGGTTGCCAATGTCATTCACGTGGTATGTGTGTTTTACAGCGTTGCCTTTTGATATTCTGGAAAGGCTTGATTTTTGACGTGCACCAATATTTGTAGTATTATGTTTCAGTGTGTTTCACTCTGTGAGATCAATTGGTTTTAGTATTCGTTGGTTATAATTTGCTTTTCTTCTGAATTGGTTTAAATAGTAATACATGGAGAAAACAGGAAATCGGAGGTAGTATGCTTGAGTTTCTTAAATTCCATCTGCTTTAGCAAAAAAGAACAGGGGAAAGCAATCCCTTCTGTTTGGCGTAGTATGGAAATAAAACTAGTACTTTCACGGTAAAATTCGTTATACTCTATATATGTTTTGTGGTAAGACATATTACTCTATTTAAAAGATATATGTCGGCTCTATGTTGTTTCCACTTAGGAGAGAAATATTTTATGCAAAAAACACACAGTTGAGTGTATCAGTTCATAATTAATTTTTTATCTTACAAAATATTTTATACAATTTTTACTTAAAATACAAAAGAAAAGTAAAATATCAATTGTCAACATTTAAGTTGACTTGATTATTCGGTGAGAAATAACCCAACTATTACTAACCCCCAATGGGGACGTGGTGATATATATATTTGAAATGCATGTTAGCCTATGGGCTATGGGCTATGGGCTATAACATTATCTTCGTGAAAGGCTTTAATGCATTTTCAAGAAACCCACGCGTATCATTTCCCTTATGTCACCTTACGTAGTAATGATTTTGCATGAATATAAAGAAATTTGGATTTGAAATCTTTATATCTTAGATGCCTATGTCACTCCATTGACATTTGAATCGCATTGTTCTAATAACAATAAATTATTACTGTACTATAAAGCAATACAATATTACTAGTAGTTACGATGTATATTTCTACTAATTATAAAATGATTAACAACTCCAAAGGTATTAATAGAATCAATCAATTTTTGGAGGGCTTCAAGAATTTTTATTTCATGTCATATCGAGGAGTACACTCTTATCGTGAAAATTTCATTTTTGAAGTGGAAAAATGTAGTAAAATCTCAAAATTATGGAAATATAACTAATAACATACATTAAAAAATAATTTTAATTTATAAGTATCCCTATTTAAACTTGTAAAACTAATATCGTAGCAAAATATTATTATTTTTTTGTCACTTGATATATTATTTAGTAATAATATTATTTTGATCTTCTCTTTGTACGAAGTCCAAACTTCAACAAATGGAAGCGTCATCCCACGTTAATTAAGCAATTAAGAATCAATTAAATATTACAATTCCTAAGGCCATGTTTGCCGGCCACAAGACAACGTCAAACTTCCCAAACAAATTTTTAGTTTCCCAATTAGATTCTCTGAGATTCATGCATCTATTTTAGACAAATATTTTAGGACTAAATACCTCAACACCCATGAAATTTAACATAATTGTCAAAGAAGTTCATAAAATTTTAATAACTATCATTACGGCACCTGCTGACTAATATTAGTTTAGTTGACTAATAATTATGATTACATTCTCTGAAAATTTTTAAATATTAAAAATAGATCTCCTGCACAAGATGATGTAATTGCAATTGTGTGCTAACTCAGAAATATAATTGTAATTATGCATCGATAAATAAAGATATGAGATACAAAAGTAATTATTCAAATCTAATGAGGTATTTTAATAATTATAACAAAACATCAGGGCGTAGAAGTATTCAATATTTTACATCTACGTCAATTTCTGTCGCTTTTTCTTCACTTTAGCCGTTACGAACAAATACCCCGCCAACTTCGGACTCTGTCAACACCTTCAACAAAAACACGCACAATACACATTGAATCATGAAAAGTCTGTTGTAGTAATTTTCTATTTTTTCTGATTTTCCAAAGATAGTAAAAGGGAAAATCCATAGCCGAAGAATCACCACATAAAGGCATCGTTCCAAAATGATACGTTCCAAATCGAGGTACTTCGAGCATTCTTTCTTGTACTCGGATTTCATATGTTTTTGGACCATCAATTGTTCTTCAAGTTGTATATTACAGAGATTTTGTCGGGCTATTTGAATGCTATATGCGAGCTTTTGTTTTCTGGCTTTTTTTTTTTCTTTTTAAATTCTTTTTTCTGTTTCATTATAGTATTTTGTTAGCATGATCCTACAAAAGACGATAGATTTTTGAGGTAGTTGTTTAATTTGTGGGATTTGTAGATCGGGATCAGTGTTTTCAAGAACCCTTTCTGCATCAAAGTTCTGCAGAGGAGATGTTTTAGCGACACAGATTGATGCAAACGCCCTTAAATCCATTGATAAGAAACCAGCTAAGGTTTCGAATCTATCCGAGGTATGCAGTTTTTATGTTTGGTTATGTGTCTATATGTGTTTGATGTAGTTCATGTTGAACTTTGAGGACAAATTTTTTGTGGGCTTTCGGTTGTTGATGTTGTAGAATCGGGTCGATAGAATCATGTCGATGCAGCAACAGATGGGGGAAATGGAGGAGGAGATTAGAAGAACTAAAGAGAAATTAAGTGTTAGTGAGGTCGAAAAGCATCAAATTCTTGATCAACTTAGAGAGGCAAAAGAAGCTAATATGAAGGTAAATGAGACATTATCTCCCAAGAAGGCTGGTGAGTTAATGATGGAGCTTGAAAACTTTAAAAACTTGCTAGCTAATTCGGGGGATGAGTTGAAAACGAAAGATAAAAAGATTGATTTTTTGGAGTTTGAGCTTGGAAAAGCAAGAAAGCTTGAGATGGACTTGGTGCAGAAGGATGAGTTGCTGGATAAATTGAATAAGGAGTTGAGAGACGTTAGGGAGAGGGAAAAGGAAATGATGGTGTTGCTTTCGGAAAATAAGAAAAGAATTCAAGAATTAGAAGCTGAAGTCGACAGAAAAAATGAGTCAGAATCGAAAATGGTCAAACAGAGCAAACAACTTGAAGCTGTGAAGTATGAACTCCAAGAATCAAAGATTCAAATCACTTCACTGAATGAAAAGATTGAGTCGTTGGAAAGATTATCCGAGCCCTCTAGTAGTAAAGATGATACTGAAGAGAAGATTAATAGTCTCAAGTTTGAGCTCCAGTTGGTTAAGGAGAATCTTGCTCGGGCTGAAGAAGGAGAAAAGAGGGCCTCGTTGAGGGCTAAGAGTGTACTTGAAGAGATGGAGTTGCTAAAAAATGAATGGAAGTTGGCTATTGAGGCGGAAGATAAGAGCAGGAAAGCTATGGAAGATTTAGCGTTGGCATTGAAAGAAGTTGCAACGGAAGCAAATCAAGCGAAGGAGAAACTTAGTGTTACACAAATTGAACTTGAACATATGAAAGAAGAAGCGGACCAGTTGAAGGAGATGGTACGAAGCACTCAAGAATGGTATCAAAAGCTCTTACACGAAGCTAAACAAGAAGCGGAGTTGCATAAGAACACTGCGGATAGGCTAAGAGTCGAAGCTGAGGAAACACTTTTGGCTTGGAACGGGAAAGAAATGGGATTTGTGGGCTGTATAAAACGAGCAGAAGAAGAAAGAGCTATTGCACAACACGAGAGTAATAAACTTGCTGAATCGTTAAAGGCAGCTGAGAATATGACAAGGGCAGCAAGGGAAGAAACGTATAAGTTAAGGGACATTCTTAAACAGGCTGTTAATGAAGCGAATGCTGCAAAAGCAGCTGCAGGGATCGCTAGAGACGAAAACTCCCTTTTGAAGGATTGTCTTGCAGAAAAAGAGGAAGCCTTGCATTTTCTTACCAAAGAAAACGAACGTCTTAGAATAAGCGAAGCTGCGGCTCTTGAGAATGTGAAGCAGTTAAAGAGGTTGCTTTCGACAGCTTCAATGGAGTTCAAGAATGAGGATAAAGAGCTTAATGGGATTCTAGGTTTTCCTGATTCATTGGATATTGAAAATTCAAATAAGAAAATAGATAAAACTTTTAGCTTCAACGTTGAAGATCTGAAGTTTATGAATGAACTGGATGACGTACATGAGAATGTTCTGGACGAAGATCCGGAGAAAGCAGAGGCCCTTAAAGGCTCCATATTTGATGCTAATGCGGAAACACCAAAATCAGAGCCTCATACTCCAAAACCGACATTTTCTAACCAGAGAAGGTATTCGTCCTTCTCGGAAGGTGGGGGAACACCACATTCGGAAGATTTTGATCATTTAGACAGTGGACATGATGATTCGGATGCTGATAAAAACTCGAATAGAAAAGGAGGAAAGACAATGTTTCGACGAGTGGGAGATCTCTTGATGATAAGAAGAAGTTTTCACAAGAAGGAACAACCGGTTGCAAAGGAACCATCCATTGCATAGAGCATTGCATACAGCCTCGACTTGAGATGGTACTGTTGCTTTTGGTTCTATCAATCTTCCTATTATCTTGCATATACACAAACAGAAAAAGAAAGGAAATTTAGTCTCTTGCTTCATTTAGCTAGCATTTAGTTATTTGAAAATTAGAGATTCTCACGTTATGAAGGGGGTGTATGTTTCAAGTTTTAGCTGAAGTTTACTTGTTTGAAATGTTTGTAAATAGTGCTCATCTTTTTAATATCTAAAATTTAGCAGAAAGCTATAAGTTAAAAGCAATTCTCACTCAACTTTTGCAACTCTTTTGGTGCTTTTAAGTGATTTAACTTTGAAACATTCTCAACTTTCATTATAGCTTTCTTTACAACTAATCACTTATCCGAAAAAGCAAAAACTCATGCAAACACCCTCGAATCTTGCTTATTATTTTCTTCAGGGTATGCATTTCTCATAAACGCGCTTTGGCTCATAACTTCAAAGAATAGACGCTCAATAATGTCTTAAGCTTTATTTGTCAAATAGAGCTCTGAACATATATTAGCATCTTTTTGATACATATTACTTCTTCCGGGCTCGTTGTCTGTTGTTAAACAAGAAGAACTGTTATTGCATCAGTTTCTTGACTATCATATGAAAATACTTACTCGAACCAAAAACATCTTTCAACATTGTTCCATTTACAGAAATAAGCACTTGTGCTTAAGATTACTATAGTTTGATCTAAATCTTCTGTTTCTTGTTCCTCTTTCAGGTCAACGATCACCTTAAAGTAGACAAAAGTTATGTTAGAAGGTAAAAATACTTTTGTCACTCGGACAAGTCCTCAATTCGGAGGTACGATCTGTCCGGTTTGCAGGTAGTTGCAGGATATATATACTCTCTATGTTTATAGTATTGAAGAAAGAACATTTTTGATATACAAGCAAAGATTAGATACTGGAGATTAGTTTATGATCACTTGAAAATCCTTAGTACATGGGATGTATAATACTTCAGAAGTTGTAAAGAAATGGAATTTTCTCTTTTTGACTTTTAATGTAAAATTTAAATATATCCCAGGATGAATTGTGCCTGAATCTGTAGGGCATTGTTTGATTCGTGAAGAGTGGAGCACATACATAGTTATTATTTCTTTTTATTCCTTTTGTCTAGCCAACAACATTGTGGTGAATTATTCTTTTGATGTCACTTCACATCATAAAAATATAATCTTGGTACAATATTGTCTATAATCCTGTCTTTTTGGTTTTGATCCTCCAAATAACCTTACTTTTAATTGGCAATGAATCTTTGAATTAGTACTGTAGAATGACTTGATCAACTCCTGAAAGTAATCCATCAAATATTGCTACAGCCACTACTGAGAAAATATCTCATGTTAAATCATGAAAGCAAGCACTAACACGGCATGGTCCTGTTATTTTTATCATATTGAACACTAATTAAATTTTTTAAGCTTGAACTTGAGCCTATAGCTCTAAAATAAAATAATCTGAGTTGAAACCTATGACTTGAACATAAAGCTAAGTGCAACCAAGTCAAGCCAAGTTCGAATATCATTTTTTCCAATTTGTCGAGCTCGAGTCAAAAGAAATGATTAAGACTGGATTCAACTTGCCTCTTAGATGTATCCCTACTCTATACTATTTTGTGGGACCAGCCCTTGGTAATTCCAAAGCTTGCTTATTACACTGACTAATAGTGGTTAGGATCTGTTGTTTTAAAATGATGTTTCGTTTTCTATTCCATATCATAAATATATATTAAGTGTATTAAATATTTCCTTATAAAACAAAAGAAATCAAGCAAACAATTTGAGCTAGCTTCCTTAATTTCTTAACCACCACTATTCCCTTGTGACAAAGCAATCCAAATGCTTTCAAGGCAAAGTTGAGGATCTTACAAAAGAATCAAACAGCCTTTACACCCATATAATCACTTCCCTTGATATAGTCTCCCTCGGCTAAATCACCACTATTTATTTAAAATCAAGGTGAAAATCAAACAATAACTAACAATAGCTGGCCTATCTACTAAGAAGAGACATAAATAAATTGCATGTAGTCAAGAACCAATCAAATATTTCACAAGTTTTCCAATTGCTTTGTACCACGACAGGGTGCCTACTCCAATACAACTGTAAAGTTTCAATAAAGGCCAAAAAAGGTGTCTACTTTATTTTATCATCAATACTTTGGTATAACACAATTAAAGGAGCAAGTGTGTGCAGGGCCTTTTCAGAAAAATTCATCGGTGGAATTACTTCTCTATCCTACAACCACGCCTTAACTTGTGGCCTAAGAGTGGATTTAAATACTAGCAATAATTTTGCCATGAATCTGGGGGTTTATTTTAAAGAAGAATTGGAATATAACTAAGGGATAATTACCTCAACATCCTCTTAGGTTAAGCATAATTCACAAAAGACTCCTGAAGATTTTTAATTACCATTACACCCGATACAAAACACTCTTGAAGATCTTTATAATTATTATTACACTCCTACTGCTAGAAGCTACAATTGTTATATTACGTGAGTTCAATTAAGTTGTTTGTCAATTTTTATTTATTTATTATTTTTTTTTGGGACCAAAGAGTTGTCTCTCAATTGAATTATTGAAAGAAAATATAATAATTATGAAAGTGTTCTGTTTAGGTCATTATCCATATAATTAATCCCTAAAAAGAGCCAATCTAGGCCTATCTTTATATCATCACTAGCGTACGTTTCCATAATTATGTTACATTACAGATGTATTGCACGGCAAGCAAAAGATATTGATTTCTCCAAACCTAAGTCACTAGTATTTTAAATACTCCATTGCAGAACCGGTCTTACCTCCTATTTCATTATATAAATATGTACCAAAGGACTCTTTAATAAGAGGTGCAATAATGAATTATACTAATTTATATCCTCATATAGCATCTTTGATCCTGTATCGAGTAGTGAACCAGTCCACTACGAGGTCATCCTCTATTATTTTTCTACTACAAACATTATCTCATCCCCTAAAAACTAATTAGCATGAATTATGAAATTTTAATAATATTCCTAATTTCCCTAAATAAAATACACTTTATGAAGAGGCATTTATGTATTTAGTAGTTACAAATCAGTAAGAACTACCATACACTTAATTAGATATATGCGTAATATCCTCCACAAAGTACTAAAACTACCAAACCCAAGCCTAATTCACATGCTTTTACAATTCAATAGGTTTACAAATTAGTATAACAAATTCAATTCAATATACTTAAGAGCTCAAAAGAGTATTACGTCTATAACCATACATTTGTACCCAAAAAAATAATAATAATAAATTGATGAACTTGTCAAACACACATCAAATAGAATAAAAAATAAAATATTTTTTTGGAATAGAAGATCTGAAATTGAATCAAAGTTCATAACCTGAAGCATGATGACCATATTTGAATTTCAAATTAAGAATCACAAGGGACGCATCAAACATCAACCACCATTCAAAGGATAATACAGATGGTTGCGTTTCCAAAGATAAATAAAGATGAATTATAACCAAACTTTGGCACAGATATTAGTCTTCTGAAAATAAATGAAAGATAAGAAATCACAAATAGATGAGGGATAAAAGACATCTGAAATTGGAGGTCACCAAAGAAGTACTCTATCAGCCTAACTACATGCTACAAGCAGCAATTCTTGATCTTCATTATAAAAAGAGTAGAATACTATAGAGAGAACAGCAAAACGCCCAAATCCTAGACAACAAAAATTCACTGCTCGTTATCGAGCTTAGGTGCTGCTTCCTTAATCTCCTCAGAATTATCGTCCTGAGAAAGAACCATAACTATTTATATCAGTATTTTTCTCCCAGAACATTGCCAGAAGTACTCATTAAAGCTAAGAACAGGAGCGCATACCTGCATGTCAGAAGTCCACAAAGTGAGGTTATCGCGGAGAAGCTGCATGATCAAAGTGCTATCCTTGTATGATTCCTCTCCAAGAGTGTCCAACTCGGCAATTGCCTCATCAAAAGCCTTGGAAAGTACATAAAAACATTAGCCCAGGCTGAAAAGTTTTTTATCGACTGAAAGTAGCCAATTTGCTATCAAACAATGTTACTAAGTTCAAATAAAACCTTGATTTAGGTCGTTCAAATCTTTCCACAAACAAAGACAAAATACACAAAGGTGGTTAAAACTCGAGTTCCACATGGAGCATAATGTTCAATATCTAGTTAACAATCAACAAAGATGAAGATAACAAGGTTGATTGTCACGGCAGACCTGTTTGGCAAGATTACAAGCACGATCAGGAGAATTCAAAATCTCATAGTAAAAGACTGAGAAGTTGAGTGCCAGTCCAAGACGGATGGGATGAGTTGGGGCCAGCTCAGTATTAGCAATATCCTGCAGATGCCAAAAACAAAATTAGGTACAGAACAATAAATATTTCAAAATGTTAAACCGATTTACATGTTCCATTGATTTGAGTTACTGCATCCGCGAACTGATTATTACAGATCAATAGACAAGAAATTAATTGATACAGTAAAAGCAACTAAGCTTCAAGTTAGACATAGCTATAAATTTAATAAATCGACGTTATAATCAAGTTAAATGAATCTTCACTTTAGCATTTGCATTAAATTGCCACCTGCGGAATCTCAATGTAGCACACCAGATGTAAACATAAAATTAGCAAGGGAATCTAATATGAAGTCTTATCACTAATTCAGTTGCATCTAAGCAAAGTAAAAGTTGCAATCTCCTAAATTCACTGCAGAAGCAGCTGCAGACTGCATGTGAGTACCAAAACAACCAGAGAAACCAAATCAAAGTAATTTCACTAAATCATTAGCACATTTCACCAACATTCCTCATAAACGTTTAACAGGTCAAAGGAAGATACTTTTCAAAATTAGTATGGCAAGCTTCAATCTCAAAATGATAGAATAAAATTATAAAACACATAATAAAACACAAAATTCTCCCGATCCATAGTAAAACTCCTCCCGCATTCTCTTCTGGATAGATCAAAAACTACATAAACAAACAAAATATGACAATAACGAAAAAGGAAAAAGACAAGGAAAACAAAAATCAAACACGAAACCAACCTGAGCAGCCTTGTAAGCGGAGAGAGTGTTCTCGGCAGCTTCCTTTCGATCTGCTCCAGTCTTAAACTCCGCCAAATAGCGGTGATAATCACCCTTCATCTTCAAGTAAAAGACCTTCGAATCGCCGTTGGATGCGGATCCGATGAGTTTCGAGTCCAGAAGCTTCAAAATGCCATCACAGATGGAGGAAAGCTCCGACTCGATCTTGGATCTGTAGCTTTTGATGGCAGAAACGTGGCTCTCGTTGCCGCGGCTCTCCTCCTTCTGCTCGATCGAAGAAATAATCCTCCAGGAGGCACGTCTGGCGCCGATAACGTTCTTGTAGGCCACGGAGAGGAGGTTGCGCTCCTCAACGGTGAGCTCTTCACCGTCTACGGCGCCGACGACCTTCTCCATGAACTCAACCATCTCCTCATAGCGCTCGGCCTGCTCGGCCAGCTTGGCCATGTACACGTTCTCCTCGCGTGGGGACGCCATTCAGATTTC
>JACFYI010002069.1:917014-927722 GCA_014898755.1 Handroanthus guayacan
AAAATGATGTGATATGATAAACTGCAACTTTTCTAAAAATTGCACAGTTAATTAAGTTGACATATAAAAACGATAATAGTTTGAAATAGCAAAGGATAATTGTCCTTTTCATTCCTGGAATGGCAAAGTGTAATTTTCCATTTGCAAACACTTCATGCCAATCAATGAGTTGCAATTAAATTGGTCCCAAGATATTGCTTATATGATTTGACTTTTGGATGGGATATCTTAGGAATAACCCTATTGCAACTTGTTATTTAACCAGATTTCAATATCCCATGATTAAGATAAGTACCCTTGCAAGAAAAAGCAATACTAGCTAACTTTGTGGGCTGCTATACACATTTTGTACCTTATGAACCCAATTTATACTAAATAATAAAAGTAACAAAAACATACCTCTCATTGTGCTCCTATACATTTATTTATTGTTGTTGAAAATTTGAATTTAAGGGAAAAAGGTTGTTGGAAGATTATAAGTTTATAATTGAATGAACATATCTCTTGGAAAAGTGTTAATTATACGAATATGTATTGATAATTATATTTTTGCATATAGTTATATGTATTATTTCGTGTAGATATATATACTTTCCTCATATAAGTCCACTAGTCTAAAGTTGACCCATTGTCCATTAGTATCAGTTCACTGTTAATCTAATATGCTTTACCTACTAGTTAGTTGCTCAATCAAAGAACTTAACCTATTTCTGAAAAGACCCCTCAAGATGCTATAAAAATATTAGAAAATATTTTTTTTTGTGATATTTATACGATAGTATTATATAAAAAGATTTTATTTAATTCAAATATTTTGGAAACATTAAAAAATCACCGAAGTGTAAATTTATTTTAATTTTTTATAGATTATGCAAGTGTTGTGAGTGTAATTTTACCTAACTTATTGAAACAAATTTTAGACTCTTTTGGATTTAAAATAAATAACTGAGCTATATAATTATTAATATTTCACAAAACTTATAATTTATTTATGTGTATATAATTATTATTATCAGATAGAATTATTAACAAATAAATTTTTCATTATTATATATACTAGATTTATACGGGCCCAATTCTATAGAACCCACATCCGGCACGCATAAACCCAACAGGGACCCGCATGGATCCGCATGTTTGCAACCCGGCCCACTATACACAGGGCTCCAAAACCTGCCCAAAACCCGCATTTGCGAGTGATCCATAGAAGATGTAGGTTTTCTCTTTGTGCACAAACGAAATCATAAATTTGTGAACCCTTTTGGTCTTGTGGATTCGATTATGAATTTGCGTTTTGCTTGATATTTGTAGTTCGACAGTACAAATTCGATACCTGGCTGCCAGAAGAAGCTCGAGATTGATCATTGCAAACTGTATGTCTTCATCTTCTATTTGTTGTAGTTATTGTTGGTCTGGTTACTGAATCATTTGCTATTAGGATATGGATCTTGTTATGTTGAACGTTTTGGTCAATGTATTTGTTGCTGTTTCTCAGTTGGATTTTTGCACTACATATTTAGCAGTTATAATTTTGAAATGTTTTGCCGTGGTGGAATAATGAAATTATTTTGGAGTGCACAATGATGAACTGTGTTATTTTTGGTATTTAATTGAAGTAGAATCGCAATTTGCGGAATGATCATGCTGAGGTCGGCAAAAATGAGAGAGTTAAGTAGACAGCTTAAGTTATAATTTAGTGCAGAATGTTTACCACTTGTTTTTCTAGATCACGTTCAAACATTCTCTTTTCATCTGTTATCAATCTGTTTGGTTACGGTGAAGATGTGAAGCACTTTCTGTTGATGCTGTTTTTGTGTTTTAGAAGAGAAATCAATTTGCATAGTTCTCATAGAAGAATAGGAAAAGGCTGGATTGATTCAACATGATGCTTTATTTGTTGCTTGCACATTATTATATTGCCCCTTTTATCCATCTGCTTTTATAGACTCTGGCACTGAGTTGAGTACAAGTTTAAGCACTTTCATGTGATGGAGACCTTTGACTTGTTCTTTTTTAGGGTTGTTGCATTTACAAGTCTCATCATTTTGCTTCCGAATTCTGAGCAATGTGTGTTATTGGTGGTCGATGAATAAGTTGATCTATTTTCTAGAAATATATATTTCTTGACATATATTTTAGTTTTTGGACAAGTGTAGAAATATGTGTTCTCATATGGATAAATGATGTTTGACTTCATCTTTCTTCTTACGCGTGTTTTTATTTTGACAAAGTACTGCTATTTGCAGCATATGTAATATTTCTTAGTTATTAATACATAAGTTTGGAAATACTGATGGATAACAGAGAAGGCAGAACGAAAGGAAGCCCTGCCTGGTGGATGAGTTGATAAAACATTTTAGCTTGAACAATCCAGTTTATAGCTACCGGAAACTCATGGCGGACGGTCGTGATTCAGAGCCAGCCTCTGCTGTCCGGGGTGGCGGCATGACGGTGGAGGAATGCCAGAATATGATCCGGAGAAGTCTCAGAAGTATTACTCCTCTGTATTTTTATGTATTTTATCAGCTCCAGTGTTTAGAGCTCTAGACTGACACATATTTTCTATTTTTACAGCTCCCATGGTGAAATTTCTGAAGGAGCACCTGGAGAAATCTGGTTGCAGTATTGGAAGCAATTTCATAAAGGCCGTCCGTTGCCGAGGAGCCACTGCTGGTGGATATATTAGCGGGCAAGGGGTAATTGAATAGTAGACCATTGCTTTTTTACTTATTTCAAGTTTGGTTTTTGGAATCCTAATTCTTAAATGGCCAATATAAATGAAGTAGATCATTATTTTCTAAATTTACTTTGGCAACCCGTTGTTTATCTCTGTCAACATATTGTTGTAGCTTCCCCTGTTATAGAACAAACCGACTCTAGTGTTTTAAGAAACTTAGATATTAGCAGTTCTTTTTCTTTTTAATGTAAACAAAGTATTTGATTTTGTAACATACCCCATTATATAGTTGTCCATTTTTTGTTAATATGCTTGTGTTCAATAGATAATCGTCTGTAGCAATCACTTGCAAATTCAAGATGAGGTAACCCAAGTGGTGATTCACGAGCTCATTCATGCGTATGATGACTGTCGTGCTGCAAACTTGGAGTGGCGTAACTGCGCTCATCATGCCTGCAGTGAGGTTGTATACTTCGCTCTTGATTTAGTTTACTACTTGGAATATGAAGGGATGTTGTAGAATACAGGAGGAATTCCCTCATCGTGTTTTTGTTTTCCTGATATATAGCTACTGTGCTAACATGAGCAGATTCGAGCTGGTCATCTCAGTGGTGATTGCCATTATAAAAGGGAGTTGCTTCGTGGTTTTCTGAAGATAAGAGGTCATGAGCAAGTGAGTTTCATCTCATACTAATTTCTCCAGTGTTGTGTTCTTGCTTACTGTTTTTTTAGTTTTCCAGCAATGATCATAGAAGAGATTTCCATTATTACTATATAAGCAGAGCTTTCTCCTGCTGACTTTGTTGTCACTCTTTTGATGAACATTGTCAAGCTCGAATTCATGCATGTATGTCTTTTATCAGTGTCTGTATCTCAGTAGCACATCAAGGAGAGATCTACACAACACCTAAAATGGAATATCATAGTAGCTGTCCCCTTTTGGCTTTTGTGTGTGGTTGTATCAATTTCGTATGATTATGATGCTCCTAATGCCCTTGTTATGACTTTGTAACCATTGTATTTGTGATTCATGCAGAAAGTACTTATCATTTTTATTACTCGCAACCCACTATTATTACTTTATAACCCCACAGTCACACATGCACATACACATCGAATATCCACCAAAAGCTATAGTGTATGCGTGTGAGAGAGTGTAACCTGTTGCATTTGTTAGGACTGAGAGAAAGATGCAAGTCAGAATTATGTGATTTGCCGTATATATACCTATTACTAACTCCGTTTCATGTCATTTTTCGTTTACTTCTGCATGCAAATTACATACTTTTCCGTTAATTTGATATCTAAGCTCTGCCTGTCTAATCTGATGCTAAAGGACTGTGTGAGACGAAGAGTAATGAAATCAGTGACTGCAAACCCTTACTGCTCAGAAGCGGCAGCAAAAGATGCCATGGAAGCTGTTTGGGATATCTGTTATAATGACACAAAGCCCTTTGATAGAGCTCCTTGACAATACAAGATTGTTAGCATTTTTTTCTTGAACCGAAGTGCTGTAGCTCTCAATGTTCACCTTTCCAAGTGCAGAATTTCTACTCTGTTAAGGGGCGTTTTTCAAAATCATTTTCTGATGAAAATGGCAATGAATTATCATCTTATTCTCTTTTTGGATGGAGAACTCAATGAAGACTTGTGATCCTCTACTTTAGTGGTCATGACACTTTAAACTCTTCAGTTCGTTTAGTTTAAGTTCTGGTGTTCTTTTTGACTCCCTTTTTAGAGTTTTTATTATTTAAATCACCAATATTGTTGTTGAGATATTTCTTTTTCGGTCTCTATTTTTATTCTTTGTTGTTTTATATTAATGAATTTACTATTATTTTAAGAAAAAAGGGAAAAGGGCAAAACGGGAGAGAGAGAGAGAGAGAGATGTGTAGAATTTCTATGCTTTGTTTCTCTTCAATGAAACTGTTCGGTTTGAATAACTTATGATTTTTTCCTCCAACAAGGAAAATGGCTCCAAAAGAATTTTAAATTATTTAGATAAAATAAATAAATTACCCAACTAATACAGAATTTAATAACAATCAACCCCTTGTAATGTTTAAGTTTTATTAGAAAAAAATCTGTGAAATAAGAATTGAAATTAGTTCAATTACGGTGTATCAGATGTATAAAAATTGAATTTAGGTTTAAGTTTTTTAGTAACTCACCAACACAAAATTTTACACTCTTTTAAATAAAAAAATCAACAACTATATAATTGTTTAATAGTTAACAAAGATGATCATGTTTACATGATAAATAAAGAATAATGAGGTCATTAACTTATATCCGGTTATTGTAAAGGACTTTCTTTATATTTAGACATCGATTTTATTATTTCGAGTATTATATTAAGCTCGAATCCGTATCTGATTTATTTGTAAGAAGTGATAAAAATTATATTAATCTCATAAATCGTTTCCGCTTGAACTATAGACTCGCGTTTACTTAGAGACGAAGTTATTGTATGGGATTAAATATTTTTTCTTTACTTTGTAATAATTAAATATTTTACCTAAGCAAAGTAAATTGTATATCTTTAATCCCTTCGGACCCCCACTCCACGCCCGAACAACCCACACCCGAACCGACCAGCACTATTGCCACTCCCGGTCCAAGCTATAAAGTGCTGTGAAGGCCGGGCCAAAAAAACCCTAATTTCGTTCGTAATAGGCTGAGCGTTACAGAGCACTACTTTCATATCCTCGCTGCCTCCTCTGCGATCCATCGAAGATGAAGGTTTCTCTCTTAATGCACAAACGCACTCATAAATTGCTGACGACTTTTTGTTTAATGGATTTTATTTGAAATTTTGCAGTTCAACATTGCAAATCCGACGACCGGCTGCCAGAAGAAGCTCGAGATTGACGATGACCAGAAACTGTATGTGCTCATCCTCCATTTGCTTAGTTATTGTTGGTTTTGTTATAGATTTATTTGCTATTAGCTATTATGTGATAATTTTCAACTGTTCTGGTTAGTGTATGTGTTGTTGTTTCCCTGTTGGGTGTTTGTTGTATTTATTTATGAATGTAGCTTGAAATGTTTTACCGTTGTAGAATAGTGAAGTTATTCTATAGTGATCATGATGATTTCCGTCGTACATGGTATTCACTTAGGAGTAGCGTTGTAATTTGCCCAACGGTGTGGCCCACGAAAAGGAGTGAGTGAATGAGCTTTTCATTTGAGTGCAAAACTTCTACCGCGTTGTGTTTCTAGATTATGTCCAAATATTCTCCGATTATTCGATTTCGAAATCTTTGGGGTATTGTCAGGACATAACACGTTTTCTGGTTTGTTGTGTTTGCCTTTAGAAGGAGAAGGAATTCATGTAGTTCTTGCAGAAGCATAGGGAAAAACTGGATTGATCCACCGTGATACTTTTTAGTTGCTTATAGTTTTCCATCTCGCCGTAGCAAAAGCTTCTGAGTTCCTAATGACGTATGTTATTAGTGAGAGAGATATTCAATTGATATTTTGTAGAAAAATATGTTATCATGTTAGTAGAATTATATAATTATATTTTGGACTTTTGGCTATATGAGCATTAGTTGGTTGGCGTCCTTTAGGAACCATGGGTTTCTAGTTGTTGCCAGTGCTGGCTTTAGTTTGCATTGTTGTAGTTCACTCATGTTGCAGTCTTTGTCTCTATTCATTATCTTTGTCATTTCTCTTTGTTTTTGCAGTAATCAGTCTGTACTAACTACTAACTCAGCGTATAGAATGAGAACTTGGCTTACCCTATATGTTTGCTTCTTTACACTGCAGACGTGTGTTCTGGGACAAGAGGATCTCCCAGGAGGTCAGCGGAGATGCACTCGGTGAGGTATGCCTTTTCTTTTAAGGGAAGCTTACTTGTTGAGTTCTTCGAACAATTAGCTCCTAATACCTAATGATGTTGTTATAACATATCTAAGATAAATTGGTATTTCAGGAGTTCAAAGGCTATGTCTTCAAGATTATGGGAGGTTGCGACAAGCAAGGTTTCCCCATGAAGCAGGGTGTTCTGACTCCTGGCCGTGTCAGACTCTTGCTGCACAGAGGTATGTAGAATTTGTTTATTCACTATTTGCTATAGTTTCTAATCTTCATTGATTTATGAGAACTCGATGTCTTTGAACAGGGACTCCATGCTTCCGTGGTTATGGTCGGAGAAATGGAGAGCGTCGAAGGAAGTCCGTTCGTGGGTGCATTGTTAGCCCTGATCTCTCTGTTTTGAATTTGGTGATTGTTAAGAAGGGTGAGAATGATCTTCCTGGACTGACTGATGTTGAAAAGCCAAGGATGAGAGGTCCAAAGAGGGCTTCCAAAATCCGTAAGCTCTTCAACCTTTCCAAGGAAGATGATGTTAGGAAGTACGTCAACACATACCGCCGAACATTCACCACCAAATCTGGTAAGTTGTGATTCCATTACATTTTTAGCAACAATGATTGTGAAAGATATATGTACTTTCCAATAATTTGATATCTGCTCGTTGCTGTATTGACAACAGGCAAGAAAGTCAGCAAAGCTCCTAAGATTCAGAGACTGGTGACTCCCTTGACATTGCAGAGGAAGAGAGCTAGAATTGCAGATAAGAAGAAGAGGATTGCCAAGGCCAAGGCTGACGCTGCTGAGTACCAGAAGCTTCTTGCAACCCGATTGAAGGAACAGAGAGAAAGGCGTAGTGAGAGCTTGGCCAAGAAGAGGTCTAGACTCTCCGCTGCCTCCAAACCATCAATTGCTGCTTAAGTACTTTTAGGCTGCAATCTTTTTTTGGATTTTGTATGTCATTGCTGGGATCTATTTCTGAAGAACCAATTCTGAGTTGAGATAATTGACTTGTTTTTAAGTTAAGAATGTTGATTAAACTGTTCTTTGCTTAATACCATTTAAAGATTTTGAGATGTTATTGGTTTTGTTCTAGTTCATCACTCAGCCAAACTATTTCCTTCATGTATGTTTTTTTCCCCGAGTCCAATTTAGCCTGGATTCTTTAATCTTTCATCTTATTGAAGAAAGCACTAAAATGCTGATTATCAGATCTCTCAGGTGTTTGCCAGTGTGGCGGGTGCCTTGCGGACAATTACGTTCTTGCATGTAGCTTTTCTTGGCAGCAAATTAACATCATACTGAAAGTTAAACTACAAAAGTTAAATTTAATTTTTAAATTATAATACCAAAATTACAGTATTCCTAGGGGCTGTATGTTGTGCCGTCATGAATTTGTCATGCTAAGTTGTAGTTCTATTAAATTGTAGGACTCTTATTAATTTATGGATAATATTAAAATAATACATTTATATGTCTAATCAAATGCTTGCTAGTCTCCTCCAATTTGTTGTTCTTAGATTAATTAAACACATATCCTTTTTTAAAGTAAAAAAAGTTGCAATGTTAGAAATATTATTGAAATTTTATCATTTCATATTAATTTATCTTGGAGGGAAACATATATTAATAGTAGAAGAAGTATTAGGGATGCACCCTATAATGGGTTAGCCTACTATTAAATATGAGATACCAAAAGAGTTATAGGGGATACAAAACAATATAATTCCCATTTAGATTCAACACTAAAAACATATAATTCCCTTTAATGCTTTATACACAATATATTTAAATAATTTCATAACGACAACAAACAACAATTCCACTATCCTTAAATCCTTTCAACGTTCAGCCTCTATTAATATCTCCACTTTCTTCCTATTAACAACCCTACAATTCCTCCTAACTTCTCCAGGCATCCCAGATTGCAAATCTCCTAACTTAATCATCCCTTCCACAAAAGCCCTAAAAAACTTACTCTGATTCTTGCTAAACATCTTCACATACTTTCTAGTCTCAGGGAATGTAAACAAAGTTTGATCAGAATTCAAGAATCCCCTCCCCATCACTAAATCTTTATAATACTGATTATCAAATTTTTCAGGCGTTGCATCCAAGTCTCCTGTCACCTCTTCATCTCCTCCAAGAGGGCAAAGTTTGTCCAACTTTTCTCGATATTTCGGCTCAATGGCAGGGTCGGGTCGGCCTGTCCCGGATTGGTTGTAGAGCCTGAAGACTATGGAGAAGCATCTTGCTTTGCCAATGGAGTGGGAGCCAGAAAGGGCTACTAAGTCCTTGACTGAAAGATTGAAGTTGCTGAAGAGGTTTATGAGGTATGTTGCATTGGCTCTTGGGCTCGGCATTATGTTGTTTGAAGCTTCTTGGCTGGCTGTTAAGCTGTCTTTTCTTCCTAGTTTTACTTTCCAATTTGGTCCTCCACTCTGTTCAAATCGAAGATAAAAAAAAGTTATGAAGAAAATCTTGCTTCTTGGGGTGGAAAAGTGGAGGAAATAGATTAGGCATCTTATAATCATTTGTCATTTGTAAATAAAGAAATTTGGGGTTTTGATACAGCCTATAATTATCGAGTATCTCTACTGTGCTATATATATACACCATATATATTGCGTGAGAGACAAATATAGTTATTTTTTTGTGACATGTTAACTTAATCTCAACTTGTGACCATTCACAACCTAATTTTTTCTTAATAGTATTTAATCATGTTCTAATTATTAAATATATATAGTGTATACTATATTTTAATATATATTTTTTATGTTATTTATTTTATGCATATGCATTGAGTGTGCAGTAGATGCTAATTACAATAATGAATAGATTATCATTACGTTAGATGTGTTAAAGGCGTATGAGATGGGTGTGCACCTATTGATTGGAACAGAAGTGATGTATATGCATGCATAATTGTGAGATTATAATTTCACAATATTGAGTTAAATCAATAGTAATAACTCTCTATATCGATTATGGAGTATACACATGATTCAAGGTAGTAATTTTCTCTGTCAGTTATGGTTTAAACATGTAATGAGGAGGGTATTTTACAAAGATTAAACAAAGCACACTAATATAATAAGAGTGTTTTGGAAAAAATTACACAAAACACACCAAAATAGTGAGGGTATTGTAGGAAGATGGCATGGAAACAAATCAAAATAATAAGGATAATTTAGGAAGATTGTATAAAATAACAACGTTATCTTAGAAAGATTAAAAAAAAATGAGAATATTTTAAAAAGATCATATAAAAGTATATTAAAAAAAAGAAAAGAAAAAAAATAAGAATTGAAAATGGGAAGGGAAGGGAAGAGGACGGCAACGCTTTATTAATAAGTACAAGATAATGTGCCTTGGGATTGTCATAATTGATTGTGGCGTCACTCTGATCTCCAGTTTACATTAGTAAAATCCCAAAATAATCTATTGGGATAATTATATCTTCCATTCAAATTTCAATTTTGTCACACAAATAAATTAGAAGGGAAAATTTGAATGAAAATTAGGGATAATTAACTCAAAGTTTGATATAATTATCAAAACACCTCTTGATATTTGAATAATTAATATTAATATTCTTTACTGATAGCTTAGTTGATAAATAATTTCAATTACACTTCGTAAAAATTTCGAAACATCACAAGTAGACCCAACTAGACCGGGGGTAATGTTAACTGTGCATCAACTCATATGGTGTAAATGTAATTATGTGTTAATTGACGATAGAGTGCTTAATGATAATTATCAAAACGTCAAGAGACGTTTTCATGATTTTGTCAAATCCAAGGGGTGTAGAGGCAATTATCCCCAAACATTAACCTTCATAATGATCAAATGCCCTCCAAACGCTTTATCCTTGTTTGCTCACTAATCTACTTCAATTTTAACTTCATTTCACCAAATCTAAATTTGGTCCTCTCTAATTTGAGCCAGTTTTATTTAATTGCAAATGAAAACGAAAAAGAATAATCAAGGTAAAGATGAACAAAATCAAACTCACCAGAACAACAGCATCTCTAGCAGCCATGATCACAATATCAGCACAAGAAACAACGCCAGGGCAAGCTCTCTCAACTGCTTCCTTAGCCTCATCAATAACTTCATATGATCTCAACGAATCTATATTCGATAAAGCTAATTTCTCCCCAAGCATGTTCGGCGTATCGTCCAGCAACAATGAACCATCACACCCCT
>JACFYI010002069.1:927822-946952 GCA_014898755.1 Handroanthus guayacan
CACTGGGTAGTATTAACTGTTATTCATCTATTCGTCCATGTTGTCATCATGAATAACATTTAACATGTCAACACATATCCATTTATAAATGTGTTGAGAATGGTAATTCTATGAGTTTTTATTGCATAACTTATGACATATTTTCATTAGAACGTCAACACATGTCGGAGAAATGGAAACTATTGCATGAAAAGGACAATTGGTCATCAACCATAAAAATTAGCTCCATTGTGCGTCACAGGACCACATGGCGCATCCTCAATTATAGGAGTCAAAATCCACACCCATGCTAAGATTTTATTCAATATCATGATATAAAAATGAAAAGACTTTAAAAGAACCCACAATTTCAGAATTGCTTCATGACAATGACCACATCTTTATTTATCAACTTCCTAGAATCTACAGTGAGTGTAATTTTCCGGTACGATTAAATAATTTACTGATATCTCTAGGATTTTTAAGTTCAATTGAAGTCTTAAAGTTGGTGTCCAAAAGAATAGAACTCAGTACAAAATTGTTTGACTTTATAAGACACTTGGATTTAAAATATACAAACAATAAATGGATTTTAGTGGATGTTCGTCATATTATTTCACAAAACTAGTATAATTATATTCTAGATTTGATTTCAATAAATTCTGAAGATCCAGTTAGAATTTCCATCTGGCAAACTAGATATTGCTTCATTCATGCGGGCATGCAGACTTTCTGCCACAAATCTAGTACAAGGGCAAAAGCTAACTCGCAAAGGAATTGGTAACAAAAGATTATCAAATAAATTTACAACCACCACCAACGGGGAAAACCATAAACATGCGCAACGAAAAGCAACCAAACGGAACCCAATTAGAGTATATCAAAACAACCATGTGAGTAAAAACATTTCACAAAGATCAAATCTCCGAACTCTTTCTCGCTAAAATTAAGTTACAAAAACAAACAAATATATATATATATATATATGTAATCCAAGAATCGTAAAAGTAAAATGCGCAAGAAGCAAACTAAGGACTTCAAAAACAAACATAAAGATCTCATGGCAGCACGGTCAAATAGCAAAATCAGCCCCCAAACTGGTAGGAGTCCACATAAATCGAGTCAATCCACCTATGGCATTATTCAAGATTGATTTGAACTTTTGTCGAGCTTAAAGTTGTAGCAAAAAGTTAGAATTTTAATCGAGAAAGGTTTAAGCTTGTCCTTTTTTCACACTTTTTTATTGTCTTTAACTAGATTAGCCAAAAGCTTTCAAGCTCTGTTTGTTATGTTTAATGAATAGAACTCAAACTCTCAAATAAAGATCGAATATCGAATCAAGTATTGAATAGTTCAATTCATCTTTCGCTCCACACAATGAATCAGCTAAAAGCACAAGCAAAACTGGCAAACCCTATCAGGAAACCAAATAGATCAAGAGAAGATTAGCCAAACAAAACCTTTCAGTATACAACATGCAAACAGTCAATGACCAACAACATCCTAATATTCAGTAGCAAATGCATACATATAAAGACATATATCAACTAGTATAAATATGTACCTTTCCTGACCAGCAGTATCCCAGATCTGAGCTTTCACCGATTTACGCTGGATAACGAGAGTGCGCGTCTGAAATTCAACCCCAATCGTCGCTTTCGAGTCCAAGCTGAACTCGTTCCGCGCAAAACGAGAGAGTATTTGAGACTTCCCGACGGCGGAGTCGCCGATCAGCACCACCTTGAACACGTAGTCTATTTTTTGACTCGGATCGCCATAGCCGCCGCTCGCCATTTCACTTCACGCCAAGCAAAACACTGAAATAACCCTTCTCTCTGCTGATTGGGAGAGTCTGTGTTTGAATGTGGAGAATTTGGACAGTAAAACGGCGGGGACGGCGACGATTTTGGGTGTTGTTCTGCTGAGGTAAGAGTCCAAATGAGGTATTTTTCTTGAATAAAAAATTTGTTATGAATTTATAGCTGGTATTTATTAAAATAAATGACCGTTAGAAAATTTTGAAAAAATAAATGGGACGTTACAAATTATAGGGATAATTACACTTTGTTATTGCAAGAAGGACCATTTTACACTTTATTATTATTATTATTACTTTTTTTTTTCCGGTCTCTATCAACATTCAAGTTTTAAGAGAGTATTCATCAATATTCTACTGAAAGAAGGTTATAATATAATACATTATTCTTTCAAAAATTTATATAGTCAATTAAATTGCGAAAACTATTTAGTAAGTGAAGTGTAAAAAATTATCGTAATTCAAAGGGCAAAAGTGTAATTATCTCTGAACTATAGCGCTTTATATCATATTCTATTAATTTAGACATTGTTTCATCTTGAAAGTCGGGCCGAGTTCTATTTAAGTAAAAAAGTGTCTTTTTGATTAATTTTTATTCATTGACCATTTGTTAGACAATTTTATAATACTTTGATTTATATAATGCATACGTAAGTTAAATAATGCTGATGTGGTTGTTCTATTTCAATATAAATAAGTTTCTAATTCAATATTAATACGCATTAAATTATCAATAAATCTCACTTTGCTATTAATGAGAATGCTAAATAATATTATTAATAATTTATATTAAAAATATTAAATGCTTAAAATATGAAAAATGAAAAGGGAACATTGAAGTGTATGGAGACTTCATAAAAGTAATATTCAAATAACCAAAAAGTAAAAATAAAAATTAATTTTCAACCATTCAATGTTAATGGACAAATGGGCTCCCATCGGGCCAATGGGCTTCGTTGTTCACTAGAGGCCCAAAACTGTGGGCCTGCCATGTGTACGAACATGGCTATCTAATACTAATTTTCTTTCTTCTTCAAGAGAATATTAATTTACTTTTTAAGACTAATGTTTATTCAAAATACCAACTTATAAATTAAAAGGCATGTAATCAGAATTAGCAAATAATAAAGAATGACTAATTTGCTAGGGAAATGATATAATTAGCATATAATTTCTACCGTTCTTTACCTAACTAATTCTTTTCATGAATTTTAGCAAAGAAAATACACATTTAATGTGTATATTATCTTCCTAGCTAAAGTTCTTCAGCCATCAACTACATGGTCCCCTTATAATGTTCATTTTCATAGGCCACTTAATCATTCTTCATTATTCGCTAAATTTGATGAAATATTTTTAACTTGTAAGTTGGTATTTTATACAAAAGATTAATCTTAGAAGGATGTGTTTGATACGGAATTGAAAAAGTCACTTCAAGATTGGCGCGAGCAGCACGAAACTATATTGTGCTATATCTTCGTACGTTTCATAAATGGGATTGCAAATGAGGCTTCTGAATTCCATAATTGCATTTGTAGTATTTGATTTAATTAGCATATAGGACAAATTATGATATATATAGTCTAATCGTGTTTTTAATACTAGTTTAATAACAACATATAGACCAAATTACGATATTTAGTCTAACCTAATCGTGTGCCCGATATGTGCAATTATTGAACAAACTGGCTCATATTTAAAGTTGAGCCTACACTATTCACACGATTTACACAAGATTCACACTGTTTGGGGTGCGATTATCAATCTATTCCGAAGGTTAATTCACAATCGATTACTTAATTATCCATTACTAATTTCATTTGAACCACAAAAGTGCCTCGACTTTCACAACAATAACGTAGTTTGGTATAACAATCAACCCTACAAATGCAATTATGGAATTCAGTAGCCTCATCTGCAATCCCATTTATGAAACGTAAGAAGATATAGCACAATACCGTTTCGTGCTGCTCCCACCAATCTTGAATTGGCTTTTTCAATTCCGCATCAAATGCATCCTTCTAAGATTAATCTTTTGTATAAAATACCAACCTACAAGTTAAAAATATTTCATCAAATTTAGCAAATAATAAAGAATGATTAATTGGCCTATGAAAATGAACATTGTAAGGGGACCATGTAGTTGATGGCCGTAGAACTTTAGCTAAGAAAATAATATGCACATTAAATGTGTATTTTCTTTGCTAAAATTCATGAAAAGAATAGTTAGGCAAAGAACGGTAGAAATTAAATATTGGTAACAAAGACCACAATATAACAATTAATTAAATTTAAGGGGAATATAAAAGGGCCACTTCATCAAATTTAAATGAAATATTATTAATTTCTGGAAATACAGTGGCACATGCTTTCAGTATACAACATGCAAACAGTCAATGACCAACATCATCCTAATATTCAGTAGCAAATGCATACATATAAAGACATATATCAACGAGTCATAATATATACCTTTCCTGACCAGCAGTATCCCAGATCTGAGCTTTCACCGATTTATGCTGGATAACGAGAGTGCGCGTCTGAAATTCCACCCCAATCGTCGATTTCGAGTCCAAGCTGAACTCGTTCCGCGCAAAACGAGAGAGTTTTTGAGACTTCCCGACGGCGGAGTCGCCGATCAGCACCACCTTGAACACGTACTCTATTTTTTGACTCGGATCGCCATAGCCGCCGCTCGCCATTTCACTTCACGCCAAGCAAAACACTGAAATAATCCTTCTCTCTGCTGATTGGGAGAGTCTGTGTTTGAATGAGGAGAATCTGGACAGTAAAACGGCGGAGACGGCAACGATTTTAGGTGTTGTTCTGCTGAGGTAAGAGTCCAAATGAGGTCTTTTTCTTGAAGAAAAAATTTGTTATGAATTTATAGCTGGTATTTATTAAAACTAGCAACTGTGTCACACTCAATGCGTGTGACTAATTTTTTATATTTACAAACTTAAAAAATACTTATTTATTTTTAATAATGAAAATATTTCTTAACTATTGAATATTAGTATTTGATTTTACTTTATAGGTTAACATGATCAAAAGATAAATTTGAAGATACTAAAGTTGAAAAGAAGAAAAGTATAATTAAAGAAAAGAATTAAATAAAAAAATAAACACTAAAAAAAGAACTAAAAGAAAAATGTTTTGTTTTTATTTTTATTTTTTATAACTATCTTGTCATTATTTTTTATAATAGGGTTACTTTTGTACATTTAGCATGACGGACAAAAAATAACCACATTTGGCCCTCTTGCTTTATATATAGTATAGATAAATGAACGTTAGAAAAATTTGAAAAAATAATGGGACGTTATAAGTTATAGGGATAATTACACTTTATTATTGCAAGAAGGACCATTTTACAATTATCATCATCATCATTATTATTATTATTATTATTTTTCCGGCTCTATCAACATTCAAGTTTTAAGAGAGTATTCATGAATATTCTACTCGAAAGAAGGATATAATATAATATACTATTTTTCTGAAAATTTATATAGTCAAATAAATTGTGAAAACTATTTAATAAGTGAAGCTTAAAAAATTATCACAATTCAAAGGACAAAAGTGTAATTATTTCTAATTGTAGTGTTTTATATCATACTGTATTAATTTAGACACTGTTTCATTTTGAAAGTCGGGCCGAGTTCTATTTAAGGAAAAAGTGTCGTTTTGATTAATTTTTTATTCATTGATCATTTGTTATGCAATTTTATAATACTTTGATTTATGTAATGCATACTTAAGTAAGATAATACTGATGTGGCTATTTTATTTCAATATAAATAAGTTTCTAATTCAATATTAATACGCATTTAATTATCAATAAATCTCACTTTACTATTAATGAAAATGCGAAATAGTATTATTAATAATTTATATTAAAAATATTAAATGTTTAAAATATGAAAAATGAAAAGTGAACGATTGAAGTGTATGAAGACTTCATAAAAGTAATATTCAAATAACCAAAAATCAGGAATAAAAATTAATTTTCAATCATTCAATGTTAATGGACCAACGGGCTCCCATCGCCCCAATGGGCTTCGTTGTTCACTAGAGGCCCAAAACTGTGGGCCTGCCATGTGTACGAACATGGCTATCTAATACTAATTTTCTTTCTTCTTCAAGAGAATATTAATTTACTTTTTAAGACTAATGTTTATTCAAAATACCAACTTATAAATTAAAAGGCATGTAATCAGAATTAGCAAATAATAAAGAATGACTAATTTGCTAGGGAAATGATATAATTAGCATATAATTTCTACCGTTCTTTACCTAACTAATTCTTTTCATGAATTTTAGGAAAGAAAATACACATTTAATGTGCATATTATTTTCCGAGCTAAAGTTCTACGGCCATCAACTATATGGTCCCTATATGATGTTCATTTTCATAGGCCAATTAATCATTCTTTATTAATTGCTAAATTTGATGAAATATTTTTTACTTGTAAGTTGGAATTTTATACAAAAGATTAATCACAGAAGGACGTGTTTGATACGGAATTAAAAAAGTCACTTTAAGATTGGCGTGAGCAGCACGAAACTATATTGTGCTATATCTTCGTACGTTTCATAAATGGGATTGCAGATAAGGCTACTGAATTCCATAATTGCATTTGTAGTATTCTATTAATTTAGGCCAATTTCGTGTCAAGCACGTTCTTCTGTGATTAATCTTTTATATAAAATTCCAACTTACGAGTTAAAAATATTTCGTCAAATTTAGCAAATAATGAAAATGATTAATTGGCCTATGAAAATAACACTATAACGGGACCATGTGGTTGATGGCTTTTTTCAATTTCGTATAAAACACGTCCTTCTAGATTAATGTTTTGTGAAAAATTCCAAGTCAAAATTATTTCGTCAAATTTAGCAAATAATGAAGAATGATTAATTGGCCTTTGAAAATAACACTATAACGGGACCCTGTAGTTGATGGCCGTTGAACCTTAGCCAGGAAAATGATATGCGCATTAAACACAATTGGACTATATATATCATAATTTGTCCTATATGCTAATTAAATTAAATACTACAAATGCAATTATGGAATTCAGGGGCCTCATTTGCAATCCCATTTATGAAACGTATGAAAATATAACACAATATAGTTTCGTGCTGCTCACGCCAATCTTGAAGTGATTTTTTGAATTCCGTATCAAACACGCCCTTCTGTGATTAATCTTTTGTATAAAATTCCAACTTACAAGTCAAAAATATTTCATCAAATTTAGCAAATAATAAAGAATGATTAATTGGCCTATGAAAATAACACTATAACGGGACCATGTGGTTGATGACTTTTTTGAATTTCGTATCAAACACACCCTTCTGTGATTAATCTTTTATATAAAATTCCAATTTATAAGTCAAAAATATTTCATCAAACTTAGCAAATAATCAAGAATGATTAATTGGCCTATGAAAATAACACTATAATGGGACCATGTAGTTGATGGTCGTAGAACCTTCGCTAGGAAAATGACATGCACTTTAAATTTCATCGGATTGATGGTCGTAGAACCTTCGCTAGGAAAATGACATGCACATTAAATATGATTGGACTATATATAAACTAGTATGTTGTTATTAAACACGATTGGACTATATATAAACCTTAGCTAGGAAAATAACACTATATGTTGTTATCAAACTAGTATTAAAAACACGATTGGACTATATATATCGTAATTTGTCCTATATGCTAATTAAATCAAATGCTACAAGCGCAATTATGGAATTCAGAAACCTTATTTGCAATCCCATTTATGAAACGTACGAAGATATAGCATAATATAGTTTCGTGCTGCTCGCGCCATTCTTGAAGTGACTTTTTCAATTCCGTATCAAGCACATCCTTCTGTGATTAATCTTTTGTATAAAATTTCAACTTACAAATCAAAAATATTTCATCAAATTTAGCAAATAATAAAGAATCATTAATTGGCCTATGAAAATGAACATTATATGGGGACCAGTTGGTGGCCGTAGAACTTTAGCTAGGAAAATAACATGCACATTGAATGTGTATTTTCTTTCCTAAAATTCATGAAAAGAACAGTTAGGTAAAGAATGGTAGAAATTAAATTGTGGTGACAAAGACCATAATATAACAATTAATTAAATTTAAGGGAAATATAAGAGGGCTACTTCATCAAATTTAAATGAAATATTATTAATTTCTGGAAATACAGTAACACAAGCTTTTGACATTTAAATTAATTTATTATTAAATTCATGTACATGATTTAATGTTTATGAACTGTTCTACGTGTTGTACCCACCAAAAAAGGGGAACTGTTGTATGCGTTGCTGAAGAAGGATTTATTTATTAATTTATTTTGTATAAAAGGATTTTCGTTTCATATGTTTGTGTATATTATTATTAGCCGCATGCACTTTTCATGCGCATAAAGATTTTGAGTATTAAAATAATATTATTTGTGCCTATATTTTCTCCATATAATAAAAGTTAACATGTTCAATATATATATATATATCTCATATATTATTTTATAAAATAATAGATTTATTATAATTCATTGCATATATTTTGAGCAAATTTGCAATTTTCTTTTTTTTGAAAAACGCATATATCATAATTAAATACAAAATTATAAAAATTAAATTGAAATATTAATAAAAATATTAAGTTCCTCGAGCTTGATTTTAGCTTGAACTTATAATGACTTGATTACGATAAAATAATAGAGCTCGAGTCTATAGTTTAATTAGAGCCAAATAAATCTAGTCGAGTTGGTCGAACCGACCTCAAATTAAGCTTTAGCTTAATTTTTCTCAATTCAAGATCAATTATTTAATTTGAGTTTAAATTTGTAAAAATAATCAAAACTTGGCTTGACTTTGTTTGCATTTTTAATTTAAACGAAGTAATAATTCAAGAAAAATGTGGAAAAACTTCCTTTAGTTAGTTTTAAACTTCTAGAAGACTATGGTCCCAAGTCAATTGCGGAGGCTGCCAACCCGTGAAAACGCACTGACAGTCTGAAACTGATAAGTGCATATTTAATTAGGTCCCACTATTAATCAAGTTGGATTATTTTGACTTGACCCTAAGTATTCACAGTGGCGACTCCAGGGCAGAAATAGGGTCAAATATTAATTATTACAAAATAAAAAGACATTATTGGAAAATTGAAATACTTTGTTCAATATTCTTTTCATAATTATCCTCTATGATTTTTTATTTTCTAAAATCGTGTCATATTGCTCTCATGAGTAATACTACTAAATATTCTTTCTCAATATATGTACGTAACTAATCAATGTAATTAGTTCTTGTGTTTGATCTTTCAAATATATTTATGCAATGATATTAATGTAATGATTAAACAAATCAATCATTCATATAATCAAAAAAACTATAAAAATTTCATAATAATCTAAATAAAATTTTAAAAATTACAAAATGCAAAAAGCTAATGCACCATTATAGTTGTAATAAATATTTATTAAAATATTCAATTTAAAGAGAATATGACTAAATCACAATATTTCTAACATAAATAGTACAACACATTAAAAATCATAGTAAATCATAGAAAAATTGAATTATCTTGATTCAAATAGCTATGGAAAACTTAGGATGTTAGCTTTGAAAAATAATAGCTTTGCCAATATCTGGCAACCAAAAAACTGTAAAATTATATTGGGGGCAAATTCAAAATACAATAATAAAGAAAATGAAAAATTGAAAATAGAGGAAGAAGAGAGAAGTGGGGCTAGGGCTTATCCAAAAATCATAAGAAAAGTAGGGTAAGTGGGGTCAAAAAGAATAAAAAGAGAAAGTACAAAAAAAAGGGGGTAATTCATTATTAAATTTCAATATTGCGAACTCACTTGAAAAAAAAAATGGTAATTACCCTTCTCTATATTGCCAAGTTCTTGTTCAAATTAGATAATAAATTTTAGTATTAAGTCTTATTACTACTTTTACAAAATAACCATAATTATCCATAAGAAATTTAAACCATAAAACTGAAACTATACACATGTATAAGTATAATAAAAATTCATTCCTTCAAATATAAATTAACACCCTATAAGAAATATTCCCTTTTTACATAGTTTGAAATCTATAAATTCCATAACAATCAATAAACTACAAAAGTTTTGAAAAATTTACAAAATGTGGAATCATAAGAATAATAGAAGTTCAAAAAGATATCACATGAATTTAAGGAAAATCTGGCTAAATTGCAATATTTCTAACTTAAACATTATAAACTTTGAAATTCATAATAAATTGTAGAAAAATTGGATGACTTTGATTAAGTGACTACTATGGAAAGTTTAAGATGCTGGATTTTCAATAAAAATAATTTTCCAATATCAGATTATTAGACACTATTTGATGAAACACTTTTTCCATTGAAAGGGATGTTGTTCAAAATTGAACTTTCTTATGATTTTATATAATTTATATGAAGTATTTATAAAAAAATATAGATTAGAGAAACAAAGGCAATATATAAATTTATTTATTTATTTTTTGTATAATGTGAATATATATTTTGTATTTTAACGTAAAAGTAAGGGTCAATTAAATATTATGAAGTCCTAAATGTGGGGTCAAATTATAAATATAAACTACTAAAAATTAAATCTACATATAATAATATATAAATATATATAATACATTTATTTTAAGTGGGGTCAAGTGACCCCACTCTTGCAAGGGTGGAGTCGCCCTTGCCCATTGCCATATGCGGGAAGTCGCCGTTGACTAATCAATGACGATAATCTGATCAAGATAGATGATATCATCTTGCAGAATCATCTATGTACAATCATACAAGTTAATGCATGGCAGACCACCACACAAGTTTCACCTAGTGAAGTCCAAGGACTAGCTGGATAAATCACTTGATTTATTTCTAGAATTCTTTATTATCCTTTTAACCTATATCGGATCTTTGCTTATTTGGACATTAGAGAGTTTTTGTTAGGAAATTAAAGCTCAAAAGACATCAATTTTTTTCCTACTTTATTTTCTTCTGCATTGAGCAATTGAGGGATATGAGCGTTCTATTTGCATAAACTCGTTTCGTTATTTTTTCTTAGAGATGTCTAACAAAGAGCACTAATACACGTCGGTAGAATAATATGATAATATCCCTACAAGCTCCACACAAATAGTGGCATATTTAATTAAGAAGGGCCAAGTATGGTCGATTGTCTCAATTTGGTTCCACAAAATTTTGTGTTTTTGTATATAAGTTATTCTTTAGTCTTTAACACTATTATTATACAAGCTTTGTGAAAAAAATCATTATTCCACATCAATTAGGGAGAAGTCCTTGGTCCATCTTGTATAGGGAGGTATGCTTCACTTTTAGCTATTAGTTTTCTAAGATTGGAAAAGGCCATAACAAGGTGATGTTAGAATAGGACACTACTGGTGCCTATAGGCTAGAGCTGTGTATGTATCGAAGCATGGTTCCTGAAGGAGGGGCCTACGCTCTACGAGGGCTTACTTATATAAAAGGTCTTTGTCCCATTTCAATTAGGAAAGGGTCCTTAATATGACAAATTTCAACCCATATCGGTTAGGGAGGGTTTTTGGGCCATCTTGTATAGTAGGGTATTTTTTCCGTCAATCGATTTCTAGGTGTGAAATAGGCCCATGACAAAGTGGCTTTCAAAATGTGATCTTATCGATACTCAGAGGTGAGTGCCATGTATACACGTGCCGAAGTATGGCTAGCCTAGGGAGGGGGCACACTGCATGAGGACATGCAAATATTTAGTGAGGGAATATATATATATATATAACCATTCTCTATTTGACATCGATTAGAAGGGATTCTTAAGTCGCCTTATATTTGGGGTATTGTTCTTCCCATTCGATTTTCTAGGGTTAGATTGGCCCATGAATATACTTTGATAGATCAGCTGGCGGAAATCTTGTATATGTTATGATGACACTATGAGTTAAAGTAAAATTAATTACATGAAAAATAAAATTGCATACATAAATTTCTAATCTTGAAACTTTTGGATAATACAATAATTATAAAATTAGAGAATATATCTTTACCTATGATGTTAATATCAAGTTTTATTGTGTTGATTAATTGAGAAACGATTATGCGGAAACATTTCTTGAAAAATTATTTTCTCCCTTAATCCCACCTCTAATGACGGCACTTCTTAGTTATGTTTTAAACTTTTTAACTTTACATAAGTGTTCGTGTGTATGTGACAAGTGGAGAGAGGACCAAATTCTTTTTATAAATTATTAATAGTTACATCCCATCAAAGTATTACTTAGTCACAATTCTTAATAAGGTTATAAATATACAATATAATTATAAGCTTTTAATAGCCAATACATAAATAATTAAACACATGACTTTATCAGGTACACTTTAATATTTGATAAATAATATATATAAATCATATAAATATAATATAACCCATCAATATATATATGCAAAACTTCTATCCCGAGCACACGCAATGGAATCGTAGACAGTCAAGTGAAATTCAATCCACGTTGTCATCCGAAGTCTCGTCTAATTCCACTTGACAAATGAAAAAACGTTTCAGGAATGAATCTAGTTCTGATTCCGCTGTTAACTAATTGGCAAGCTGCTGGAATAGTCGAAGCCATACCCAAACTGCTGCTGAATCCATAGGCAGGCAAGAGACAACCTGGGACTGAGACACGGCCCAAACTCCTAAAGGGAGGCAGCAGTATATATATATATATATAAATATAATAATATAATATATGGGTCATAAAATTCTAACATACGCATGTATAACATGTATATATATACACACTTCCCGCTCGGTATGCGTGCAAGACACAAAACTCTGCCGTCTCCTCCCTGCCTTGCATACAAACGATAGTTCCTTGCTGCAAAATTCATCATACCAACATCATGGATTCTCCCATAAACGTCCCAAGATGGACTCCTAGTCCCAGTGCAACATCTGGGCTAATCCAAGAGCCCGTGATAAGCCATGGTCCGGATTATAACTCGGATTCCTCTTCTTGTTCAGACATCAAAATGCCCAAGAACTCCGACGTGGACTTCCCGTTCAGCCGCAGCGAGCGACCGCCCGCCTCCGGCTCTGTCGAATCATTTTCTCTTCCGGTCGATTCAGATGTTAGAAAGTCGCTGGAAATGGATAGAATATTACCATATGGATCATCGAATGGAGCAGAACAGGGAAATTCGGAAAGAAATAGTGGGATTTACTTGACGTGGAAGGACTTGTGGGTGACGGTGGCGGACAAGACGGCGGCCGATGGACGGCGGCCTATTTTGCAGGGGCTCACTGGCTACGTCGTGCCCGGCGAAGTTTTGGCCGTCATGGGACCTTCTGGCTGTGGGAAGTCAACTCTTCTCGATGCATTGGCAGGTAATTATATTATCATTTATTAATTTATACGCATTTAACTACATATCATTCGCCGAGCCCACTTGCACGGGCCTGTAATCCTAGCGGGAGCGACGTTCTTTGACCGAAGGCGATTTGTACTGCATCCTAGCCCTAGATCGGGGTGGGTTCGAGGCTGTTGGGGTACTCAGATTAGATTGGGAACGATCCCCGGCCCTAAAAAAAAAAAAAAAAAAAAAAAAAAAAACAAAAAAAAAAACTACATATCATTTATGTGCTGTGAAAATAAATATATGCTGCAATATTAATGATTAATAATTTGGATTCGTGGCGCAAGCATTGGAAGGGGTACGGGCAAGCAATATATATATAGATATATTATTTTTATTTATATTTTACTATGTAATGTTTAATGTTTACTTTATGATCATTTTGGAATTTCTTAAATTGAATTTTTAGTGTAAATTTTTTAATTTGTATGAAACATTGATGTTATATATTATTGACCATTCTTGCCATTATTTTTCGATCATGTTATTTTACATAGTATATTTAAATAAAAATATTTAATAATTAATTAATATTTATCATTATCACAAATATATTATAAGTATTTGTATTTATTTTTAACTCATATAAATTACATGTACAATTATATTTCTTTTTCTTTTCTGTAGATCAGAGTAGGACATAGGTCTAACCGTATACAAGTAAGGTTGCTTTGGCAGATTCTGACATTAATTTTTAATCTATATTTTTTCAGAATAACAATATAATATAAAAATAAAAAAATAATATTTTCCTTTTTCATGATCCAGCTAGTTGAAGATCTCTCCCAACTATTATTCTCGTTGAATTTTCTCCAACTACCATCTATATCCCTCATTAATTTTGACAATAAAATGCTTTTAATTCACTTTTATAATATTGTAAAGTTTTTTTTTTTTTTTTTTTTTGGGGATGCTTTTGATCTGTTTCATTTAATTTGATTTTTGTAACATACATAAAAATATATAAATTTTCAATATCATGTTATAAAAGTTATATAGCAGTTATTTTTGTATAGAGTCGGAGTTATGGAATATAAGACGGGTATTTTAATAGTACCACAAGAAAACATACTAAAAGAGTACAGTGCTTGATTCATTAAGGGAGAGGAAAAAAAAAAAAAAAGAGAGCATAGTGCTTTATTCATAACTAGGGTTTCGATTTGTTGCACATTGGATGAGCATGTATAAAATAATCAATGCACATTATATATATATATATATAATAAAGTATGACAAATACTTGATTTATATTGTTTATTTAGTAATTAGAAAATTCACTATTACACATAGATAAATTAATCAGTATTGTAGTTATTAAGGTAAGTTATTGTTATAAAAAGGGTATTTTAGGAAAAACATATAAAAAAAATATTGCCAAAATAACTACTTAAAAGTCTAACACTTGTATTTATATAGAATAGAATAGAGAGATAGATAGATATAATATAAATTGTAAGTACAATGAACTAATTCAATTAGATATAATTTATTTTTATTAATCAATATTAAAAATATTAAAAATATTATATACGACATTCTTTTCTTCTAAATTTTGATACTATTTTCTTTTTATACATAAAGTCGACATAGGAAATATAATTTTTTATAATTCTCACAAATTTTCCATGATCAAACGTTGTAAAAAAATGTGAACGCAGGGAGGCTAGATTCAAACACAAGACAGAAGGGAGATATTCTCATCAATGGCCGCAAACAAGGATTAGCATTTGGCACTTCGGTAAGAAAATTTGTGGAACACTATTATAATTTAAATTTTGTGTCTCTTAATTATATTATGAATTCGACAATAAATATGATTTTACAATTCAAAGCAATGAGCCGACTCGAAGAATATTTGAGCTCAAGTTTGAAGGACTTGAACTTGACTAGAATTTGAGCCCGATTCGAATAGGTTTTGAGCGAAACTCGAGCAAAATAATTCTTTGTAACGTGTAGGTTCACAAATCCAATTTTTTAAATAATATATAAATATACAATTACAAATAATTGAATTAAATTATTTATAAAATAATTAAAATTTTCAATCTTGAGTTCGAACATATTGATGGAACATAATAAAATAATCGAGCCGAAGCTCAAGCTCGATCTCCACCCTGTGACTTGAACATATATTCCAATTTTTCTCACCTTGTCGAGTTGGAAAATAGGCTTGAGCCCAGTTTTTCTCGCCTTGTCGAGCTCGAGCTTGGTCAAAGCTCGACTGCATCCTATCTATGATTGAGCCTACCTCAAATAAAAGCGAAATGGATCAATAGAAGTCCAATCGGAAATTAATACAACCGTTCATGTCGGTTTGGATCCTCTATTCTAAAACTTCTCTCATGATCTCATACTTAGTTTAATACATACATGATATATAAGTGCATTAGATGTTTTCTCATAAAAACACATGATTATGTATGGATGTAATATACTTAAAATGCATCTTGTTCATATTTTGTAACAGAAAATCCAAGAAATGGTAATTCTTACAAGTTGTAACATGAACATGACCTTGACTATACTCATGATCTTGAATCTCTAGGCCTATGTGACTCAAGATGACACCCTAATGACAACATTAACAGTAATGGAAGCTGTCCACTACTCTGCTCAACTCCAACTCCCGGACTCCATGTCCAAATCCCAGAAGAAGGAAAGAGCCGAGGCTGCAATAAAAGAAATGGGCTTACAAGATTCAATCAACACAAGAATTGGAGGATGGAGTGTAAAGGGACTTAGTGGTGGCCAAAAGAGAAGAGTAAGTATCTGCATCGAGATATTGACCCGTCCTCGTCTTCTTTTTCTTGATGAGCCTACAAGCGGTTTGGACAGCGCGGCTTCTTACCATGTCATGAATCGTATAATTAAGACTTCGCAAGAAGATAGAAGAACAGTTGTCGTTTCCATTCATCAGCCGAGTGGGGAAGTTTTTGAACTTTTCGACAATCTTTGCCTTTTATCATCCGGAAAGATGGTTTACTTTGGTTCTGCTTCAGAAGCAAACACGGTAAGGATGCTGCTGCCCTCGTGCACTATAATATAGTGGAATTTACAACTGATTGTGGAAAATATTTATTTGGTTGTGATATGCTATCAATTCCTTTTTAAGTATTTGAAAACTTTGTTTATGCTGTAAATTTTCTAAAATTAATCAACAGTAATATATAATCTCAGAAGTAGCTGGAAGGCTGCTTATGATGTGCTATAAACTATTCTTAATAAAATGGAGAATGACAAAATAGGGAAGCAAAAGTAGAGCTGCAGAAGCTAGAGTTCCAAATACCATTTTTAATGGTTTCTAAACATCAAATACCTTTGATTATAATCTCTTTTTTTTTTTTTCACTTTCAGCAAAAGTAAATGATTATGTGTTTGCATAATTTATTGCAAACACCACCCATGTATACTTATAACTATGACTTCCAATTTTCCACTAAACATATATTTTAAGTGACTAATTATGAATAGTAATGATATAGATACTATTTTTATCAGCATTAAGTTAATCATGGTCAGTATCATAACAAATTTCATGTTTGACTCTAATTTTCTTTTCTTTTATAGTGATGCATTTGTGTTTATCTTCTAAGAAAGTTATTGTGATTCGGAACAGTTCTTCGCTTCAAATGGCTTCCCGTGTCCAGCAATGAGGAATCCGTCCGACCATTACCTTAGGACGATTAATAAAGACTTTGATCATCTTGTGAGTTGAAAATGGGTAAATTGCATTTTATCCTTTGTGAAAGACAAAATGGGTAAAAAGAAATTCTCAATGAAAACATAATAGGCAGCAAACCTTTTTGTATTTTTCAAAATGAAGACCACTACCTCCTCGAAGGTGGTTGAAGTGCATTTTTTTCTAAAAACACAAGTTAGCACGGTGCCTATTATTTTTTCATATGAACTTTTTTAACTATTTTATCTTCCACATGAGGTAAAATGCAATTTACCCATCAGGTTTATTGCTTTACTTATGATGTTCTTTAGGAAAACTATATAACAATCGGTTATTGGAAATATAGGATGTGGAACAAGGATTTGGTGGAAAAATGAGTGCTTCAAAAGCAATTGCTGTTCTTACTAAGTCATACAATTCATCAGATGCTTATCAACAAGTACATCAAGAAGTAGACAATATATGTCTAAAGGTATTGAAATATCCTTGCTTATTTTAGCATTTATAAGTGAATGTTTGGTTGTAGCACCATTTTAATTAATGGTTTTTTCTGTGTATTTATAGAACATAGGACCCTTGGAGGTGAAGAGAAGCCATGCAAGGTTCATTACTCAATGTCTTTCCTTGGAGGTGAAGAGAAGCCATGCAGGGTTCATTACTCAATGTCTTGTTCTAACTCAAAGATCTCTTGTAAATATGTATCGCGATCTGGGCTATTACTGGCTTCGTCTAGCTATATACATTGCTTTATGCTTATGCGTGGGAACAATATTTCATGACATCGGCCATAGTTATGGATCTATTCAGGTAAACATTTCGAAAAAAGTGTTAGAATCCCATAGTTGGTAGTGGTCTTCTTATATGTGGATTAGGACTAAGGTTTATTTTTAATATGGTACTAGAGATTAGACTCACCCTTGATATTAGTTTATCTAGTGTTGAGCGATCCATTTTATGTTGTTCCATTCTCCAGATGTCCAACACTATGTCTACGAAGGGTGTGCCAGAGTCCTGCATCATTTAAGTGTATGAATAGGGGTCGTCTTATATGGTCTTAGATAATTCTCACTTCTTGAGCTAGCATATTAATGTTTCATAATCTTATTTTATCCAAATACATTAACAACTTATTTTCAAATAAGGTGTAGCTTCAAAAACATCTTATAAGTTTTAGAATTTTATTTTATTAAATACTTTAAAAATTAATTATTAGAATAAAAGGTATCATAACTTCGAAAACATCTTAAAACGTGTAAGAGTTCATAAAATATCTTCAATATATTCAACCAAACACCCTCTTAATCTTTAATTGATTTTTCTCCTCTATCTTGGCAGGCTAGAGGCTCAATGCTGATGTTTGTTGCAGCATTCTTGACTTTTATGGCAATTGGAGGATTCCCTTCTTTTGTAGAAGACATGAAAGTAATCTAATTTCTAAACTCCCATTGTCTCTAAACTACTTCAAAATGTGCTCAAATTTGAGCTTTTGTTTCTTCTTGTTGATGCAGATTTTTACAAGAGAAAGGCTAAACGGGCACTATGGAGTAGCTGCATTCGTCGTTGGAAACACGCTTTCTTCGATTCCATACCTGCTACTTATCTCAATAGCACCCGGAGCAATGGCTTATTACCTAGTCGGCCTCCAAAAGAGCGTAGACCATTTTGTCTACTTTGCATTGCTTCTCTTCTGCTGCATGATCTTAGTTGAAAGCCTAATGATGATCGTTGCTAGTATAGTACCAGATTTCCTCATGGGAATCATAACGGGTGCTGGAATACAAGGGGTGATGATGCTAAATGGAGGCTTCTTTCGCTTACCAAATGATCTTCCCAAGCCCTTCTGGAGGTATCCCATGTACTATATTTCGTTTCACAAGTATGCGAATCAAGGGTTCTACAAAAATGAGTTTGAAGGGCTCACATTTCCTAATGAAGGAGTTGGAGGGACAACTACTATCACTGGTGATGAGATCTTGAGAAATATTTGGCAAGTGGAAATGGGTTATTCTAAATGGATCGATGTTCTTATTTTGTTAGGTATGGTAATTGTATACCGGCTTATGTTTTTAGGAATCATAGTAGCAAAGGAAAAGTTCAAGCCAATGATTGGAGCTTTTCTTGTTGGTTCTGCTCGGCAACGTGGTAGCACAGAAAATGCAGACTCAACCCTTACTTAGAAACGGTTAATTATATTAGATATCTAGGG
>JACFYI010002069.1:952916-964718 GCA_014898755.1 Handroanthus guayacan
CAAGACAAAAAAACATATGTAATTGGTACGAGAATGCAATTTTAAGAATGAACATTGACAATTAAAGGTTTGACGAAATTCAAAACAATATTATTGCTTAGTAATAAAGCTAAGAATATGAAAATTAAGTTTAAAATAGCAACACTACTTAATAATGGGGGCAAAAATTGGAAGAAGAATCACTTCTTGCTTCAAGAAGGGTGTAACTCTCCATGTTGGCAAAGAAAAATGGCTGGGCAGGGGCATCGGCTCTCAGGTAGTTCAACGTTCCTAATTTCCCTTGCACTTCCTTCATCTGCTATTTGGAAGATAAATAAATCAAAAAGATAAGAACAAACATTATATTAAACACAAAATATCTAAACTCAACTTTTTACCACAAAACAAAAACTGAACTTTTCAAAGTCGAGAAGTTAAGATAGATAATACCAAAAAGTCTAATATGCATGGCTGGGAACAAAGCAATTTGCCACTGACCCTCTAAATACATACATTGAACCCCTTAATTTTTATTATTAGCACTTTGCACTACTAAAAGGTATTGGCTATGCAAATTTTCCCACGATATTTTTGGTAAATTTTCCACCAAAAAATCACCTAATCCATCCAATTAGTTATTTTCTTCCACATTAGTTATTTTGTTCTTTACTCTCTTTCTTTCATAATTAACATGCACTTTTGACTATAATTTTTTTTTTATTATTTCTCCATAAATTATTTGAGAAAATTAGAGAATAGAAGTAGAAACTTAAATATTTACGTCACACAAATTAATTTTTTTCCTTGATATTTTTATTCCTACATTAGTTTTTCAATTTTTGCCTAATTAATTAAACTAATTTTAATCTGATTAATTTTAAAAACTAATTTGATAATTTAGACTAATTATATTTCTTATAACGGATTTGATAATTCAAATTACTAATTTGATAGTTATTTCACTATTTGATTTAGATGAATTAATTTAATAACTAATTTGATAATTAACAATTAAATAATTTGTTTGGTAATTTAAATGAACTAAGTTGATTCTTTAAACTAATTATGATCATAAATATAATTAGTTAATTAAAAAATTGGTTAATTAGATAGTTAAATGTATGAACTGGTTGAAGCTCATGACAACCGGCAAAGCATAGAGTACAACCATTCTAAGCATCCCAAGACCTAGACGGTGATGTTTGTTGTGGGCAACAAAGGAAAAAGAAAATTGGAAAAGCAGACCAAAAAATTGATACAGCATATGAAAAGAATGTCAAATTTTAGAAGTGGGCCCCACAAAATAATTGAAGCCTAGCACAACCAGTAAAGCATTGGGTACAATCATTTAGTGCATACCAGTACTTCAACGACACCGTTTAGTTAGATCAAGGAGAAAAAAAAAAAATAGAAAAAGCCATTCACGCGCCGCACTACTGTTAACACGCGCATCCGCTTCTATAATATATAGTAATAATAATATAGTAATAATAATAATAATAATAATAAGAAGAACTATAGATTTTTTCGTATATTCCCTTTGGTATTTTCCATGTAAGGTGGACCTACGATTGCGTTGGTTTCACGTGGGTGTCGAATTCTACTAGTCTTGCCAGAAACATTGCAATGACAGCACCCTTTACATCAAGGTCCCAAAAGAAAACCATACTGCCTAATACACACACACACACACAAACACACACATTTAAATTGAAGTCAATGTAGCCCTGTTTTCAATATTATTATAGTATTTCTACTGAGCTTAATTTGTCGAAAATCCCAACCTTGTTAATCAGTTTGTACCCCTTGTCTTGTTAGGTTTGAGTCTTTTCTCAGTCATCGCACAGAATTGCAACCAGTAAAATAAAAATAAATAAATAGCAACAACAACTACCACAACAACCTTCCAATGTATTGGAAAATTTTCTTCCAATGACTGTCAAACATGAATGAGATGACAACAATTTAAGTCTCTAAAAATGGAATTAATGTTCCATTGAATTATTGATTCCATTTTTTCCCCATCATTCACATGCCCTTTATAAGTGAATAGTCAATGTGTTTGTCCATGAATGCCCATTAAAACCATCTAATTTGATTGTGTTTTCTATGAGTCTTTGTCTTTGTGTTATTTTAGGAGTGTATTTCATCATACAAAACCGTATTTTCAAATGTTCATTCTCGATTCATTGTCAATTAATCAAGAGAAGTAGTTTTGAGATTTGATTTGGTCTCAGGGCTTAAAACATCCAACATAATTGTGCTGAATATGAGTTTTCTATCTCCATACCAAATTAGGAGTGTATTCTACTACACAAAAATTGTACTTTCAAATGTTCATTTTGGATTTATTCTCAATTGATCAAGGGAAATACTTTTCTTGGGTTTCATTTGGTTTCAGAGCTAACCGTCTAATTTAACGGTATCGAAGATGAGTTTCTTTTTCCACGTATAATCAAGTTCATTATGAGAAAACTATGTATATGAGACTCTACATTAGTTGCACCATTGGTGCAATTGACAAATAACATTATTTAGTATATATTTCCCTGATTTTTTACCTTGATTGAGTAACCACAAAATAATTGAAACAAGAAAATCAGATCAATTTTGTGAGCAATAAATCATTATTAAATAGATTATTTATACTATAATAACAAGAGAATCCATGTCATATCCAACCAAATCTCCAATTATCGTGCTCTTTTTTTTTCCTGATAAATAAGTCCAATTATCGCGTTTGATGATGCGAATCCACCAATCATAGAAATATGCAATTAGAAAAACATAAAAAATGGGAAGTCTTCAGTCAAAAACATGTGGGTATACTAAAACATTAAATAAATATTATTAGGACGCATACAATGCATGTGGGGCGTCTTCTTGGATTTTTAATCATAGTCATTTTTTATTGCTAAAGCATATGTAATTATGTGTGGAATAGTCTTTGAGATTGACCAAAGAAAATGAGGGAAATTTAAGTCATACTCAAAATGGTTTAACTGTTTAAGCTATTGATCATTTTTTTTTTTTTTGGATAGGAAAAGCTATTGATCATATAAATAGTATAAATGCTTCTATTTTATGTTATCATTGTTTGTTTGTAAAAATCATTTTAAAACCTATCAACATACTACTTAAATGAATCGTAAGAAATCTTTCCATGCTGCTAATACTTCATGTTTATTGCCCAGATGTTGCTAAGGGAGAGTTACGGGTGTAAAATTATATTTGTTTTTGTCGTAAAATGGAAGATAATTTTTTCAAGAATATTTTACATAACATATGAAAATTTGGCATGCTAAATTTTATAATTCTTCATGTTACAACCCATAGCAAAGACATAAATTTTCTTTTAAAAATACCAATTTCATGGGAGCATTCACATGACTTCAAGTTTAAGTAGATAATTCAAATTAAATTCCATTAAAAAAAATGGAATGGGCCCTTTTTGGAGTGGTGGTAATTGTGGTTTTCAATTGGAACTACTTAAATAAAAGACTAAAGTATTGGTTAATTAGTCTCCAAATGTTCGTCACATTATTATTAGTCCTTCATCAAGGCAAGACTTTCCACATGACCAAAATAATTACTCCCAAGAAAATTATAGTTTCTTTGACTACCTCATCACATTAAAACAAATATATAAGGTTTAAAAATAATAATAATAATAATAATAACTAATAACTAATAACTAATAACTAATAAAGTGTACACCATTAATTTGTCTTTTTTGGCTCATTTCTTGAACAATTTCTTGTAGTATTGCAGTCAGTCAAAAATGCTTTTCTTTGGACTTGGAAATTTAAAAGGCCTTTGCTTTTTCAAGGGAAAGCCATCAAGGGTGTTGAACCCAATACATTAGTCTTTTTCATTAGTTGCAAAATAAATCACTTTCACTATATATTATATTGAAAAATGACATAAAAACAAAAATCTAACACGTTTTTTGCATCATATGAAGGTTTGTTGCCAACTACCAATTTTGCATACATAAACTAATGTTCAATAAATACTTATGGGTAGGTAGAAAATATATCAGTCATGCAATAAATTTTATGATTTGTGATATAATTATTGGAAGGACCATGAAAAGTTTGAGTACGCATCTTAAAGGAATGTTATGTCATAATATGAACTATATTGTAAGACGGCGTTTTACTTTTGTTTTACTTATGTGCATTTCACATTTGCTCTTTTCAAATTATTATGAAAAGAAAATACATATTTTCGCCCCTTCAAATTAAGAATATATTGTATGTTTTTAAATTTTATGTCTTGTTTCAAAATATTTTGAAAAATATCAAGTTAAAAAATTTTTGTTTTGTTCGGAATTAATGGTATAAAGAAACTAATTTAAACTACGCTAGCTACGAGAAAAGCGATGGAGCCAGTAAAAATTATCTGCAGAGGTATAAATATAAATGCGTAAAGAAGTAATATTAATATAAAACAACAAATGAAACTTTATCAATAGGCATTCAATAATTTTTTATTTTTATTTTTTTTGAAAGAGAAGCGACTAAATTCAATCATTACATTAATGTGATTGCGTAAATATATTTTAAAAATCAAATACAAAAGTTAAATATAAGATAAATTCTATAAACTACTATTGGTAGATAAATACTACTATACAGTAGACAAAAGCCTACACGCTACTAGTAGAATTTGAACCTATTATACCCCTCATATGAAAAGAAGAAGACGGTGCTACTTCATCCAAATAACAGCGGCAATAAGCATTCAATATACTAGAGACAAATATTATATAATTCTACTAAGGACATTACTCTAAATACTACCATATATAAAGGAATATCTTTTACTTAATAAATAATTTCACTCATAAATTATTGGTAAGATTCACTCTTTCTAGAGAAAGGTGTAGATGAATGTGACTCCCGTGTTGACTCCAAACAATGAGTACCAATTAATGAAATAACAAAATACAAGGGTATCTAAGAAAATTTTCCACGTGAATGAAGATTCACCAAACGTGGCTTATGGGCGGCCGACAAGAAGTATAGTTTGAATAATTGAAAACCTTAAATTAATCATGCGGTGTGAACATAACTTTTATTTTTATTTTTTTCTCTTTTTTGTCCTTTTTAATTTCATTATTTTGTAAATCCAATATTCCTACAACTCAAGAAACACATTTAAGAAAGAGAGTTGACTCTTTATAGTAGGCCTTAATTAGGTGTCATGATATTAAAGTTTTGGATTTAAATTACACAAATATTTGAATAAGTATCTAAGTACATGTAAGATTGGATCGGATGAATTCAATAACATATGTTTGTTAACATTTCACCATTCATTTTCCCTCCGGGACTTATTCTAAGGAGGACCTAGTACTTCTTGATCATGAAATTTGAACTAGTTGCTCACTTTTCAAAAAAAAATTTATTGGGCAGTTCATATGTACTATAAATGTCACGGAATGTAAAAATTGGATTAGTAAAGAATGAGACCACCAACCCCATGACAACTCCTATCCTACCAACATCTTTCATGTATAATGTTTTAATTTAAGATTCCAATCCTTCTGCATTGCAGCAACAGCATATTGTTTTATGGAGTTAAGGTAAAAGAATATGAAAGAAAGAAGCGTTTCCACCACTTTACTATTACAAGCAATTTATAGTGAAATTTCAAGCATAACTCACGATGTTAGGGGAAAAAATTAGGGGCAAAAATGTCATTGCACATGAATTCCATTCAAAAGTAGTTGCAATTGCTAATTGAAGAAATACGTAGTAGTTATAAAAGGAACTAAATAACAGAACTACAATTGGAGCAGGTAAAGTGTTACTGATGAGAGAGGAAGGTTGAGTTATTTCTTTTCTCAAGTACAAGTGTAATGATTAACACACTAAGGCATTCTTTGGGGGGCAAAAATGGTAATATCCAAATTGGGATCCAAAAAAAATCTTGGGAAGACGTGATGGGATTTCTACTTGCTTTGTCACCTTGCCACTATTTGTGTTGCTACATGATTTTCTATTGGTCCCCACAACGTGCCGAATTTCACTCAAATTTTTGAGGTTGTTTGTGTGAAGATGGTTCTAAAAGTACAAAAATCTATCCCTTCCAATGAGTCTGTATTCATATATTCAAAAATGCGTCACACGGCTGTCCGTGCCGGCTAGGAGCCTCTGCTTTAAAATGCAATTCTATTTCTTATTTCACGTCATAAATACATGTTAAGTATAAAAAATATAACATGTTCAGTACACATCACATGTAATGAAATATGAAATAAAACGGGAAATGAATCAGATAAACCAATGTGACTGGTAAAAGGGGTGCTGGCTGTAACTTTTGAAAAAATGAAGTGACACCGCTTTCTCCTTTTCACAACGAAGGTGCAAGTTCGAATCCTACCAATATCATGTGGGTATTTATTTATCGCATGATAGCATTTGTCTACAGCGTGGTAATTTAGAATATTTGATTGTATTTAGTTCATATATTTTACCTTTAATGATATCGATGCATACTTGAATGTAGTCACTTCTCTCTCTAAAAAAAGAAAAAAAAAGTATTTTCCACATTTTGGTTGAATCTTAGTTATTTTGAAGTGTTTGGATTTAGTGATTCTACTTTTGATTTTTTAAAGTTAAGCACAAGAAAGCAAAAAGGTTAAAGCAATTCTCATCCAACTTCCATAACTTTTTCAAGGTTAATTACCTCAGCACCCCCTAAGCTTTGTTGTAATTATTTAAACATGTCTAATAGTTTAGATAATTACCATTACAATTCCTGTGTATTACAATCATACGCCTGAAAGTGCAACAAACATCACAAGTATAAGCCCTCCCATTAGATTAAGAAGGAGTCTACATGCAATATTTGTTACACTTTCAGATGGTTTGATTGTACACAGAAGGCATAATAGTAATCATCCAAATCACATGGGGTATTGGTAATTATAGCACAGCTCAGGAGCTGTTTAGGTAATTATCCTTTTTTTGGTACCTTTAACTTTATTTTGAAATACTCTCAATTTTTATTACTACTTTCTCTACAGGGCTTTTCACTTCTTTGAAAGGCAAAACCCTTGCAAACACCCACTTAATATTAAATATTTGGGTTGATGAAAAGTTCATGAAGTACAAGTCAGGTTGTTGGGACTTTTTGGTTTGTAAAAGAGAAATTCTACGAGAAAGAAATAAATACGAAAGAAAACATGGTTGCAGAAAAAAACAAAAAAACAAGAAAAAAAGAACAAACATCATAATGTTTTATTTATTTTTTATTTACAAAAGAGGGGTGATATGATATATCGATATCAATAAGTATTTTTCTACGCCTCTTCCAGGCTCCAGCCTCGAAGGTCATCAAGCGAGTGATGACAATGAGGCAAAATGTGAAAGCAAATCCACATTCAATTGTGGTGTGTTGTTGTTGGGAAAGTATAATGAAGATTTTGTTTGTATGTATGGGGTATGTTTGTCTATATTTTCCGAAAATGATTCTTGGTTGGGAAAATACAAACAAATATTGTTTGCGAATATTAACCCAAATTCATTTTTCCAAAATATCCCTTTATGCTTGAAAATATTACAAAAAAGTATCTCTAGACAAGAGAATATCATAATTGCATAGAAACATAATTTTATACAATTATCTCTCAAAAAAAGAGATCTTTTATAATCATAATTATATATAAAAAATAATTCTGAAACATATTTTTTCTCCACTAACAAGACAAGAAATGACATGATTTGACGTGTAAAAGAAATGTATTATCCCAACACGTAGTCAAACATTATTTTACAACTCAAAACAATTTTTATCTAACTGTGAAAATATAACCAAACTTTCATCACATTCTCCAACTTACTGCCAAAACTCATTCCCCCAAAATTACTATTCTCAAAACACCCCCAAAAATGCAAACAAACATACCCATATATTTTTAATTTTAGTTCAAACCCTTCACTTCCTTATGGTTAAATCCTATGATAATATGTAATTCCTGTCTTAACTCTTAATTTAATAATATGAAATTGCTTTATTAATAATGTAATAAATCTTCTCTCAAGGGGGAAAAAAATTAATAATCTTAGAGCAACAAATTAAAGATGGAGGAAAAGAAAATGTTACTTAAGTGGTTCGACTGTTAATTAGGCTTACATTTATAAATTAAATAAATGCCTTCAAAATTAGTAGACCACATTGTAAATTCTCTTTCAATGTCGCTTAAATTATCAATTTAGGCAAATATTTGGTAAAGAAAATTACGTTTCTACCAAATTAGCAAGCTCAGTCTCAATTTCTAGAGTACCATATGAATAAACATCAATAGAGGTTATATAATTTTAGAAAAATAAGAGATTTATTTGTATTTAAATTAAACCTCAAGATAGATTTACGTATACTATACATTTTTGTAACAAGCCTTGTGATTGGAAACAAGCTTTACAATATGAAAAATTAACAAAGAATGGAAAGTAAAGAACGTAACGTTTATATAGTATGATCAACATGTTTATTTTCACGAATGAATTTAATACATTTACTATATATAGATATAGCGTAATCTATATAAATATGAATTTTATTTTATTGTAAAAATTGCGATTTCTAATTTTTGAAATATGTGGAATAAAATCATTTAAAATTTCGATCTAATAGAGATAAGTTTGAGCTTGTCTAATCAAGTTTCCTTTTTAAAACTAAAGTTTCAATTTTAATCCTACTTAAAATCATAATATATATATATACACACATGATGAGTTAAATAATAATTCATATTCAAATGCAAAGCATCTAGCAAAATTCATCTTTTTCCCCCTAATTTACTTGTATTCTTGATATTCGAAATTCAACGTACCAACTAAATAATGAATTGGAAAGCTACCATAGCCATTATATTTTAGATTCTTTGCAAGTCCACACTCAACTATAAAGAAAATATAAAAAATTAACTAGATAGCCTAAATCCAAAGTCAAAAGATTAAGCTTGTTTTTATATTTTCGAACTTCAATTTTAATTTTTATATATTCAAGGGTATTTCCTCGTTGATTTTTGTGTGAAAATAAAGACACTTTTGGATGAACAGTGGTATATCACTGCAAGAAGTTTGCACAATTACAATGGTTGAAAGCTAATATTAGAACATAATAATATTGGTGGAAAATCATTTCCTACACTTTTTATCACAGCAGTGGTATCTAGTTTTTGTGAGGTTGCCGAAAATCTACCAGATAATATAGTTATGGTAGATGTTTTCACCTCATTGTACGTCATGGCAAATGTAACTTCACTTCGGTCATTTTGAATTATTGGTTATCACTTCCATCATATCTATTAATTTTGAGTTATTGACTGCTACAACTATTAATTTTGAGTTGTCAAGGTTCAATTATTTTGTAGGGTATACATGTTGGCTATTTTGATATTTAAAATAATATTTTAATTTATTAAATCTTATTATTTAGTTCTCGTATCATTCCTGTCAAATTACAATTGGACAAAAATTATTATCTAATTTTGTGATGGTTCTCATTACTCTATAGTTAAAAAAAATGATATTTATTTAATTTATTAGTGAAAATTATAAATATTTTAAGCTAATGAAATCAAACACAAGTTCGAAAGAGATAGTTATGTGTATAATTTTTTTTTCAAAGTATATCTTGTGCGAAAATAATAAAACAAACATGTTTTATCTTTACAATAACAAAAATTGAAAATAAAAAATTCAGAACAAATTAAGCCTTTCCCCCTAAGGACGGATATACAAAATAACAACAAAGGTAAGAAGAACAAAAAGAAAAATAAATAAAAAAATACGGAGGCAACAATGCGCACATGCCGAATCCTCACGTGTAACAACAACGCGAAAAGTTTTTTTTTTTTTTTTGTTTGGATTAGTAACAACGCGAAAAGTTAAAATGCCAAGAAAAAAGGCTCTCTTCAACAAAAAAAAAAAAAAAAAAAAAAAAGGACCACTAAAAATAAAAAATAATAATAAATAAATAAGGTGGGACAGCAAATTCAATCATGGTCCATAGACATTGTTATAAACTGTACCTTTGTTGAAAACCTCGGGGTCGGTCGGGAAAGCATCTATGGAGCATGTTCCTTGGTCCATTTCAAGTTTCAACTCAATATAAAAGTTAAATACCTATTTTACCCTTACTACGGTGAAATTTTTTAATATATTACGACGAGCGTGAAAGAAATTTCCTCTGGTCCCATGAATTTAAGTGATCCGATCCTGCTGGCACAGCAAAATGTTAAGGGCACGTCACTATTAAAAAGTAGATATAAGTATGAAAATTGTCACTATTAATACTTATTAACCACAAGGCTTTTAGTTTGTTATTAATAATATGTTTTAAGTGATCGTAGTTGTATTATCTTTTCTTTTTTCATATAGAAAGTGCAAAGTTGAATCTCACCAGTAATATGTGAGTTTTTGTTTACCGTATAATAGTTTATAGACTTTTTCTTATGTTCGATTTATGTATATGGTCTTTAAAATGATATTCATGTAATGATAAATCGCTTCTCTTTGAAAACAAGAAAAAACAGGTGACTACAATTTTTTGTCATAATGTAGTTTAATACTAACAAAAATTAATGTTTGATTTGTCACTATTCGAAGCATGTAAAGCGACAATTTAGTGATAATAAAAGTTATTACTATAATTTCTAATACGATTTTCATTGTGATTAAATTATCATTATCCATATGTCTCGTCATAAGTGACATTTGCAAATACAATTTTTATCATTGTTAAATTTGTTGAAAACAATATTGTGACAAAAAAAATGTCACTTGTTATGTAAAATTAATTACAATTTTCACATTGTTATTAAATTTCTTATCATGTTATGTTTTATTATTGAGACGCAGATTCGACCCATTGTGAGCTACACGAGACCCTTTTTTAGGAATTAACTGACAAGTTGGCAAGATTAGGTATTATGCCACACCAATCCAAAGGAAACTAATTGTTTCATTTATTATCATTGGATCGAAGAAGTCTCTTAACCCAATATTACAACTAATCCTCTTTATTAGGGATATTAGATTGAGAGTGCGTGCGGACAATAGCTGTTGTGGGTGTTGACTTGAAAAATTAGGCAGAAGACAATTTTTATTTTTTTTTTTAAAATAAAATTGAGACAAATGGGGAAAATAAATATTAAAAATGAAGTATTTATTATAATTTTTTTTTAACCATTGTAAGGGCGTGGTTAATGACAACAATGTTTAAAATTTGACTTGGAAAGTAGAAATTAAGAAAAGTAAAAACAATGGATGGAGATTGAATTCGAAACTAATAATTGATATTAAATTTGACTTGGAAAGTGGAAATTAAGAAAATTAAAAACAATGGATGGAGATTGAATTGAAACTAATAATTGATATTAAAAAAATATATATAATGATCGAAAATTATTTAGTTGATTATTTTTAGTCAATGACTTTTATCCTTTAATATCAAAGTTAACCAAAATTACCATCAAGAAACCTTCTTTTTGTATTAATTAATTATGTAGTATAGGTTTGGCTAAATGTTCATTAGTTAGTTATTATTTAATTACGAATTCTATGGTCAGAAAATCAAATAATATATCTGAATAAGTCAAAATTATCAAAATTTGTATTCGTCAAAATTGAATAATTACAAGTAATGGACGTCATTCTTAAATTATCTTGTATAAATTTGACTAAAATGTGAGTTTTCAATAGTCTTGAATTCTTTGCCATCGTCCTTTGGATGCAGTGTGGCATGACCTTCACCATTTCATAGTGCAGGTGTAAGATTCAAGTCCCACCAATAGCGTGTGGGTGT
>JACFYI010002069.1:1006995-1024540 GCA_014898755.1 Handroanthus guayacan
AAAAATTATTTTTAGTAAATTTTTCATTTAAGATATTTATATTCGAATTGTGTTTAATAAAATTAACTTCTGTTTGAGCTAAACTCATCTTCAACCTCCTGTATGAATTAAAATATTTATTTCGTCCCTCAAAATTTAAAATTTCTTATTCCGACCACACTAAATTCCTATCCATCTTTTATTTTCCCCCTAGTTTTCATTCTCTATCTGTCAAAAATGATGTATCCAAAAAGGAACTAATTTTAGTAGATTTAACAGGGAAAAAAAAAGATAGAACCAAAAGAAGATGATAAAACAAAATATAAAATAACATACCTTTTATACTAATAATAATAATAATAATATCTCCACAAAAGATCCGAGACTAATTAATTTTCAACACTTTGTCATCCACATTATTACCCTCAAAAAAAGTTTCAACTTGTGCTTATCAGCTTCTAGCTACTTTTTTTTGACACAAATCCACCTACAATGATCTAAATAAACATAATCCCTAAGCTTAGAATACGTGACAAATTCTTCCGAAGAATCATCCATTTAGCTTTAAGCTTATTTACACCTTTTTCGTGTGTATCATCATCATCATCATTGTCGAAGTCGAAGTCGTCATTGTCATCGCTATAATAATCGTCATTGTCATCGTCGTCATCGTCATCATCAGTAGTATCATCATTATCATGATCGTCATCAGTGTCATCACTAGTATTATCTTTGTCGTCATTGTCATTGTCATCATAGCCGTCGTCGTCGTCATCATCATCATCTTCTTCTTTCTTTTCAGCTATCATGTATGGAGGTATCTCATATTCCATTTGTTCCCATTCCTCCCTATCAAAGTCGCAATCAAGATAGTCAACTCCGGCCATGGCTAGGGCTTCGAGAGAAACTTGTAATTTCATTATTTCTTATTAAAAAGAAAAAATCCCGACAATATTTTTTGTGACAAAAACCAACAATCAAGGACAGTGGAATTTTTCAATACTTAAGTCAGGATATACAATCATGAGAGAAAAAGAACTCACAATGAATGAAACATACTCTTGATGTTTCTTTTTATGGGTTTAATATGGGGGTGTTAGTTTCTAATTGGGATTAGGGACTCTGAATCCGTTCTTGATTAGGGTTTTTTCGGATTCAGAGTTGGACTTTGTTTGGGCTTCAGAGTTTGACCTTATCCGGGCTTAGGATAAATTTTAATTAGATCAGGAGTCTTTTTCTTATATGGTTGCGAGCCCAAACTTTATATGAAATGGGCTTGGACTATTAGTTTCAGCCCAATAATTGGGCCGGAAATCAGGGTAGTCTTTTGGCCCACAACATGCAATCCGGGTCGGGTAAATGGGCGTTTTATTAGGCAAAATGAATCCGTGGATAAATGGGCCTTTTATTAAGGGCTTTTCTGAAAATTCCATAATTTGGAGTAGTCTCCTTTGGATTGATTTAAAACGGAGAAAGTTGAATTTTGTCCAGCAAAAAAATAAATAACTATCCTCAATTAAATTCTTAATATGTACATACATACGTGTATATATATATGTATATATATTTATAATATACACAAATTCTTTAAACGTATGAAGATACATTTTACATATGACAAATCAGAATCAGAAAAAAAGAATATTAAGGGAAAAATAAAAAAGTTGAAGGGATTTCACAAGCATCACATGCACATACTGCATGTGAATTTTAGGTTATATCATTAAATAGATACATTCATGGTAGTGGAGTCCGATGGCCCCACTGGATTTCCGTTTTTTTTTTTAGTATATTATATATATATATAATTCAAAAACTAGATTATATAAAATATAGGTATGGGACCCTATGTCGAATTGGCAGCTAATCATCACATAAAAGTTTAGAACTACAGAATATGAAAAATTTGGAATACGAAGGATTAATTGGCATTAGACTTTGAAGTTTGAAGAGGCATTCAATTCAATTTTTTTGTTTTTTTGATCAACATCTGGATATCAAACCAAATCATTCAACTAATTTGTCAAACTCAAGCCATTTTAGTGAGTTAAAATTTTATGTTTTTATCAATTTAATAGTATTTTAATGAATTCCTTTTATAATATTTTCACAGTGTTTTGAATTATTAGATATATGAATATTTTTAATTAGTACCATATATGTCTTGATATGTTAATTTACTATACTTTTTTGGTAGAGAAATTTTTTTAAATAATTTCTATCATTTAATAGTATTTTGAAGGGACCCATTGAATTAAGATTCAGGGATCGCCACTATACATGATCATTTTGCAAAATCACCTTTTTTTTTTTTTAAAGGTTGCTAAATCACTTGAAAAGAGTAAAAATAACATAAACTGTATAAAGTAAACCAAAATGCGTGCATGGTCCAAGAATTAATTTAGATCTAGGGACTCTTTGATATGTTGTGTTGAATTTGTCATATTAATTTATAGTCTTACCAAATTTTAGAAATATATAAATTAATCTTAAGTTTGATAGTCCCTATTAGTTTGTGAATAATATTAAAATAATATACCATTGGAATCTCTTACTAATTTGTAGCCCCAATTTTAAAGATATAAGTGTCCCTTCTTAAATGCATTTCTTTTAAGAAATTGCAATGTTAAGGAACATTATTTAAATTTCATCACGCTATACTAATTTATTTAAGGGTTTGAGACAATATTGATAGTAAAAAGAATAGTAGAGATACACCTTTATAGCGGACCAAATCGTTATTTAATATAGGATAACAAAAAAGTTACAAAGGGTTACAAAATAGTACAATTCACCCTTTTAGCCCCTACCATGGAATTCCTTAGCATACTTTCGTGTGTCCTAAAAGTTATCATTCTTGTTTCCCTTTTTTTTTTAACACACACACACAGTGTTCTATCTCTATGCTGGTTTTCTTTTTTCTTTTTTTTTTTTTCAGTTAAAAAATACTTTGACGTTAATGTAATAATGCAAACGTATGGAAGAAACAATATAAGCATGTACACAAAACTTTCACTTTTCAACTTTTATTTAAAATTTCATATTCGTACGCATAAAAACATTTTCATCACACATACAATAAGTCATCTCAACAATGTTATATACAAAATGTTACAATCGATCACTAGCAATGTACTCCCAGTTTTTCCATATATTTTCTTCTCATAGCCATACTATAGGCCATATAATAATCAAAGCAAAGCTAAATAGTAGACAAACAATATTTTTCGAATTCAGAAAATTCCACTGATCTTCTCTTACAGACCGTCGTGCACTGACATTCTTGTAATTGTTCCCAAGTTTATTCCCACTTTCAAAACCATAATCCTTTCTCACAATTTCATCGGATAACATGATTAATGCAACAGAATATCCGTACTCAACTTTAGTACTCCATTCATTTTTTTTCTCGTCATCCTCTTCTGCTTCATCAGCTAGCAAATGTGGCGGTACTTCTGACTCCATTCGCTCCCATTCTTCCAAATTGCAGCCAACTTCGTGAAAGTTGGCTCCAGACATGGCTAGCGCCTCGAGGGAAATTGTCATTTTTTGGAGAAAATAAGGAAAATTTGATAATTAAATTGCCTTTTTCAAGAACTATATATGTTTGTTGCTTTTGGAATTATGAAGGTAAGATGGCTATATATATACTTGCTCATTTGTGGATTCAGACCACGGATTCAACTTCAGCCCATAGAAACATAGTTTTTAGCAAAACATTTCTTGTGATTATTTGACTTTATTTGTTGTAGTTAGGAAATGCTAACGCGTCAGAATATGATGTAAGATATTACATAAGTTAAACAAGGACATTTAGTATTTAAAATTCAACTACATTTTAAAGCAATAAAATGGAGAGGATAATATTACGACAAATTTTATCAAAAAAATAGTATTACAACAAACTTAAAACAAAACGTACTTAATTTCCTCATTTACCTTTTGATGTTCAATCGGGAGTCAAGTAGATATTAAATTTATGAGAACTAATTATATGCATTATGATGATGCCCGGACCATTATCGAACATAGATGTGAGATTGATCACTGCACTGAATTAATTTTATCTTGTTATCTCATATTTAGTGAGAGTTTTGTCCTAGAAAGACGTCATAATAAAATTTAATTAATTAATTGCATTGATGAATGACAATTTATTCTAGTAAAACAACACTGTATATAAAGCATGAGTACTTTAAATAGTTATTTTGGTCCATCATTAAGGTAAATTGATAAAACTAACCATATTATAAAACATAATGAACAAAGTAGTTATAAAAAATAATAATAAATTATTTTTTCTTTACTTTTTCTTTTTTAATATTTATGTTTCTATTCCATTCTTTTAATTAATTCTTCTTCCCAACTTTGTTCTTTCCAAATTTATCTTTGGATCATGTTATTCTACATAATAAATCAAAGTAAAAAATTCAATAATTAAGAAATATTTGTCATTATTAAAAATAAATAAAAATTTTAAATTTTTTAAAATGAAAAATTTAAGCACACGTATTGAGTGTGCCACAATTGCTAATTTATGCTTTAAATATATACCATTGTTCTCTGGATAAAGTGAGACCGCTTCTACTTTTTCACAAAAAAGGTACAGGTTCCAGTCTCATCAGTAGCATGTGAGTGTTTGTCGAATATCTGGTAATATTTGTTTACCAATTGGTATTTTAAAACATTTGAATTGCATTTGGTTCATGTATTTACTCTTTAAAATATATTATAATAATAATATAAATATATAATTAAATGTAATCATTCTTATCTAGAAAAAAATAATGCTCAAAATGTATAAATCATGGAAGCCAATTGGCATGGTTTACAATTATTTGCATGTTTTGGATGACGACTAATACTTGTGTATATATTTCATTCTTGAACATTAACAAAGAAAATATCTGATACTACATGGAAATCGAGCTCCACATGCCAGCTTGGGATTTGACCCTAAACTCGATGAACCGTGAAATTGAGGCCCACATGTCCACCTAGAGCCCTTCTTGACCTTGTTTGCCGTTCGACCCTAAGCAAACGGACATCAACCTTAGTAGTGGCCAACCCTGCCCTCGACTTGAGAACGTCCCTCGGTCGCAGGATGTTATTGGTGAGCCAACATCGGAACTAGGGGCGACGGAACGTTCTCTCAACCAAATATCGTCGATCTTGAGGTCAATAGGTAGTCACTGTCAAGCATTTAAGGTAAAGTAAGGGGATGCAACTTGCTCTAACATGCATTTAATGGACTCCATTATTAGATTCCACCGTTCATGGCAGGTTTACTTCACTGTATGCTGGCCGGCAGCGAATTGCAACTGTAGTCTGCAAAACAATCCCGTCTAGTAAATGCCTTATCAGACCAAGCTATTATTTTGTATAGAAGTCCAATCCAAGCACAAGTTGGAGCAAAAGAGGGTTTTTACCAAGCCCACATCTCAGCCAAGACCTTTATTACCAAGTTTATTTATGAAGCACATTAATGACAAAAATAACACACCAACTACCAAATTCTGTCTTCCCCTATTCGACCCTATCTTAATCAATATACTGACTTAAGCATCAGATGGTCTTAGCGGAGGACAGTCTTCGCTAGCCTAACGTGCGTTACATCTTGCATATGGACCCCATATTTTTTTACTAGGTTGAAATTCATTGCTTAGATCAATTCCAGCTCAGCAAGTCCAGAATTCATCCGCATCAATGTCGAAGCCAAGAAATTTCGGATTTGAAAATTATAAAACTCTATTCAAATTTCTTCCTTATTATTAATGTGATTCTTGGAGAGTGCAACCACTTGCAGCGTGAACTAATTAATTGCAGAAATATTGCTTTTTTTACTAGGAGTTCAAGATGTAATACCAGGATACCCTTAGCCAATTCTAGGGCCTAGTTCGATGTTTCTCCACGTCACCAGTTTAATATGCACTGTTTGAAAAAGGACAACTACGCACATAGACATGATCAAGTGGAAATTATGAGTGACTAAGAAAAGAAACTCCCACTGTTGATGGTATAGTTGTACGTTATGTCAGGAAATATCTTTTCGTGTGACCATATTGTAGTTTCAGAAAAATCATGTGTATAAGTGGTGTTTAATTATAGTCTAAAATTTTATTAGATCGGGTCACTTGATCCATGATGAACTCAGAAATTATTGTAAGAAGGAAGCATTGAGAAAGGGTAAAATAAAACTATTAAGATACTCTATTTTAAAATAATATTTTATTTTCTATTTCATATTTCAATTACATATCAAGTGGCAAATTTATTAAATCTTTTCTTATAAAATAATATAAATATCATACACTTGACAGACATCTAGGGATGGCAATGAGGCGGGTCAAGATTCGAATCCAAGGTCACTTCGTTCTAAGCGGGACGAGTCCAGGGTAAATAAATAGGGCATGGAGCAGGATTCAAGGCTTATTTTTCGTGCTTGATGAGTTCAGGGTGGGATACAAGGCTTACCCACCCCTCCCCAAATGCCGCTCGTTTAAATATATATATATATATGCTATATTATATATTATATAATATACTATTTTATATGTAGTAAAATTATATTGTATGTTATACCATATATATAATATGATATGCTAGACATATATGTGTTACATATTTTATTATATACTACGGAATATTATATCATATTTTATAATATAATATATTCTATTTATGATTATTTATATTATATTATATACCAATTTATTTTATTTTATTTTGACAGGTTCATGGGTTAACCCTCCAACTCGATGGGACAAGATGACGTGGGGTGACAGGGGGTCTCGAGGCGAGCCGACCTCGCCCCAAACACGCCCTGCTGCCATCCCTATAAGCATCCATACAATAAAATAGGAGCTGAAATATGAATTTGAATTGAAGGTTCCATGTGAAAATAAAGAATGTAAGAATTTAGTCATTTATTTTGTTCATCAAAATTGAGCTACATAGGTAGTTGGAAAGAATTTTACTAGTTGAAAAAGATATCTAAGAGATTACGGTATATCAGTAAGCGTACTGGGGCTCGATGGAATATTACCAATTTGATTCAAACTTGATTCGAGCTAACTCAAGCTCAACTCATGAGCTGACTCAACGCGTTTGTATTGCCATGTATGCAAGTTCACAAAGTGTTGTCACGAATAATTAAAAACAATTCAAACTTAGAGAGTAATTAAATTATTTGATTAATACTACTAAAGTTAAGAAAAGTAGTTGTAATTTTACAATAAGAGATAAAATTAAATCCATCGGGGATAAAAAATTCTCGTCAAATATCAAAATTAATTTTTGATACACAATACAATGACTCATTATCATGGAACAGAAATCGTAGATACATTTAAATTTTTCACTGGCGAAGAGAAAACATGGATACATTTGAACTCTGGCATTGTTTATATATGAAATTTTTCTCGTTCTATTATATGCATTTTAGACCTTTACTACTTTTAAATATCCTGATGCTCAGAATAATCTTTCCTATGTTTGGAAATCACCTGTTTGGATGGTTATTGCAGCAAGAAATTTGACTTTGTATCAAGTTTTACAATGAAGTTATGGATTAGAGTTTTTTGGGTTATAAAAATTATAGATAGATAATTGGATGATAATGTTTCTAAATTGTATAAAGTCATTTCTTCAAATTATGAATAAAAAAAAACTTTTAGGGGGAATTGGTTTTTTTGGAGCTTTCATTTTAGACATGACTTTAACACAGTGAATCATATTCAAATCAATGCTGAATAATTTTAATTGTGAGTCTCAAATTCGATCACAGTCAGTGACTAGCCAAACATTCCCCTCAATTCTTTGCAATGATCCAGAATTACATGAACAAAAATCAAACCTTGATGCCTAATTGTTCAATCAAAACGTTGCAATAGCTCTTCCTAATCCCAACCATGATCAGAAAATAACCAAGAATTTGCTTCGCCATGAATTAATCACACAGAAAAGAAACCATCTTTATGCTATACTTGAATCATCTGAGCTCCTCAGCCCAAGAAATATATAAATAAAAAAAAGAAAAGCAAAAAAAAAAAAAGAATAACAAACAAATGCTCCATTCTTGAACCTAAACAAAAACAATTCAAGATTGCAAAAACAATAAGCCATCCCAAACAAGGACTAAAACAATAGGCAAGCACATAAGCTGTATATACAAATTTCTTATACTGCTTTTCAACCAAAGTGGAAAAAGGGCTCAGACTTATAATCTGATAATCAAATAAAATCTCCTTCAACTTTTTTGATTCTTCAAACTGCTTTTCCGATTTTGTATACTTTCCTTCGGATCAGTAGAAATGTATTTCCAGTTTTCCCATATATTTTCTGCTCATAGCCATACTATAGGCCAAATAATAATCAAAGCAAAGCATAATAGTAGAGAAACATTATTTTTCGAATTCAGAAAATTCCACCAATTTTCTCTCACATGCCGTCGTGTACTGACACTCTTGTTCTTATTCCCAAGTTTACTCCCACTTTCAAAACCATAATCCTCTCTCATATTTTTATTGGGTAACATGACTAATGCAATAGAATATTCATAATTGACTCTATTCCATGCAATTTTATAGGATTATGAAATTTTTGTGTCAGAAATAGTGATTCCGATGGTGCAGGACCAAATGTGTGAATTTTTCAAAAGTTATAGGATTAAAATTCAAAATTTAAAACTGATATGACCAAAACCAAAAAGTAGCAAACATAAAGGACGAAAACTGTTATTTTCTCATCTCTGATTCCATCCGTTCCAATTCTTCCAAATCAAAGTCAACTTCTTGAAAGTTGATTCCAGACATGGCTAGCGCCTCGAGTGAAATTGTCATTTATTCATTCATTTATTTATTTTTTGTTTTTCGGAGAAAATAAGGAAATTTTGGTAAGTAAATTGCGTTTTTTAAGAACTATATATGTTTATTGCTTTTGGAATTATGAAGGTAAAATGGGCACAAATATATATACTTGCTCATTTGTGGATTCAAACCACGGATTCAACTTGAGTCTACAGAAACATAGTTTTGAGCAAAACATTTCTTGTGATTATTTGACTTTATTTCTTGTAGTTAGGTAATGCCAACGGGTTGGAATATGATGTAAGATATTACATAAGTCATAATGTTATATGATTGAATGTAATCGTTTCTCTTTAAAAAAAAAAATGTGCTCCAAAATGTATAAATTGTGAAAGCCAAGTGGCATGGTTTTACAATTATTTACGTGTTTGGGATAACGACTAATACTTATGTATATGTATGTTGAATTCTTGAACATTAACGAGGAAAATATCAATGCTAAGAAACTTCGAATTTGAAAATTATAAAACTCTATTTAAATTTCTTCCTTGTTAACAATGTGATTCTTGGAGAGTGCAAGTACTTGCAGTGTGAACTAATTAATTGCAAAAATATTGTTTTTTTGACTAGGAACTCAAGATATAGACAAGGAATTATAGCCTTACCCAATTAGTTACCAGTGGGGTAGGGTCTAGTTTGATGTTTCTCCATGTTACAAGTATAATATGCAGTGTTCGAAAAGTACAACTACCTACAAATTGAAGAACATTTAAAAAGATATGGTCAAGTGGAAATTGTGACTGACAATATTGTACATTATGTCAGAAAAAGAAACTTCCACTCTTGATGGTTTAATTGTACATTATGTCAGAAAATATCTTTTCATGTGACAATATTATAGTTTCCAGAAAAATCATATGTGTATAAGTGGTGCCTAATTATAGTCTGAAATTTTACTAGATTAGGTCACTTGATCCATGATGAACTCGAAGTAGTTGCAAGAAGGATGCATTGAGAAAGGGTAAAATAAATCGGTTAGAATCCTCTAATTAAAATAATATTTTATTTTTAATTTTACATTTTAAATATATATAAAGTATATTAAATATTTCTTTATAAAGATATAGAATTGTAAATATTATGCACTCGACAGACATTTAAGGATAATAATGGGATAGGTCAAGCCACAGACCTAAGGTCATCCAGTCTTAAGTGGGACGAGTCCTGGGTAAATAACCCGGGTATGGAGCGGGATTTGGAATTTATTTTTCATGCTCGACGAGTTCGGGTGGGCTATGGGCCGTACCAACCCCTCCCCAAATCTTGCTAGATATCCCGTCCTGTTTAAATATATACACAGACACACTACGTTATATATTATATAATATACTATTTTATATGTAGTAAAATTATATTATATATTCAACCACACATACTATATATATGTTACATATACAGTATTATGTAGCAAGACTGCATACATAATATATGATATATAAATGATATGTTGATATATACGTGTCACATATTTTACTATGTCCTATGGAATATTATATCATATTTTATAATATAATATAATATATACTATTTATTTTTATTATTATTATTATTATTATTATTATATATACCAAGTTTTTTTTTTTAATTTTATTTTGAAGGGTTCATGGGTTAACCAGTCAACTCAATGGGACAGGGCGAGGGGGGATGGGGCAAGTGTGGGCTGACGTGTGGTTACGGGGCAAGGCTTGGGGCGAGCCAACCCCGCCCCTAACCTATCCCATTGCCATCCCTATAAGCACCCACACAATAGAATAATAGATAAAATATGAATTAAAATAGAGAATTCCTAGTGAAAATAAACAATATAAGAATTTAGTCATTTACTTAGTTCATTAAAATCGAGATAAACAATATAAGAATTTAGTCATTTACTTAATTCATTAAAATCGAGCCACATCTATAGGTAGGAAGAATTTTAACAATTGAAAAAGATATAGAAGAGATTACAGCATATCTGTAAGCATGCTCAATCTTAGGGAATTTTACCAATTTAGAGTTAACTTCAGCTCGGCGCATAAGCAGACTCAATTGTTTGTGCCTCCATATGTCTATTGAGTTTCACAAAGTGTTGTCGCGACTAATTAAGAAACAATTCGTGCTTAGAGAGTAATAAAATTATTTGATTAATACTACTAAAGCAAAGAAAAGTAGTTGTAATTTTACAATAAGAGATAAAATTAAATCCATCAAGGAAAAAAAGTTCTCGTCAAAGATCAAATTAATTTTTTATACACAATACAACGACTCATTATCATGGAAGAGAAATCATAGATACATTTAAATTTTTCACTAGGGAAGAGAAACCATGGATACATTTGAAATCCAGCATTGTTTATATGAAGTTTTTCTCATTCTACTACATGCATTTCAGACCTATACTACATCTAAATATCTTGATGTTCAAAATAATCTTTCCTATGTTTGGAAATCACTTGTTTGGATGGTGATCGCAGCAAGAAAATTGATCTGTATCAAATTTTACAAGTAAGTTTTGGATTAGACTTTTCTAGGTCTAAAAATTATAGATCGATGGTTGAATGATAATGTCTCTGAACCATATAAAGTCATTTCTTCAAATTATGACTATCAAAAAGCTTCTAGGGTGAATTGGTTTTTTTGGAGCTTTCATTTCAAACATGACTTTAACACAATAAGCTAGATCCAAATCAATTTTGAATAATTTTAATTGCGAATCTCAAAATCAATTGCAATCAGTGACCAACCAAGCATTCCCTCAATTCTTTGCAATGATTCAGAATTATATGAACAAAAATTGAACCTTTTTCTTTTTTTGATAAATAACAAAAATGGAACCTTGATGCCTAATTGTTCAATCATTACATTGCAACAGTTCTTCCTATTCCCAACCCATGATCAGAAAATAAACAAGAATTTGCTTCACCATGAATTAGTTACAAAAAAATTGAATTATCTGAGTCCCTCAGTCCCAAAAATATATAAATAATAAAAAAAAGAATAAGAAACAAATGTTCCATCCTTGAACCATAACAGAAAGAACCAAGATTACGAAAAACAATAATCCACCCCAAACAAGGACTAAGAACAGTACACAAGCAAATTAGCTAGATATACAAATTTCTTACACAAATTTCAACCAAAATTTAAAGAAGGCCTCAGCTTATGAACTTATAATCTGATACTCAACTAAAATCTCCTTCAACTTTTTTTATTCTTGAAACTGCTTTTCTGATTTTGTATACTTCCCTTCTGATTCTAGCTCTGGTTCTTATAAAAGCCACAATATCTCTGCGCTTCTTGTTGAAAAATTCAACTTTTAAGCTGCATTTGCTATAATCTGCTGCCGCCATAGCCAAAGCTTCTATGGAGATCGACGTTATGGATAAGCGATTATCAAAGTGTATAAGCTTCTAGAAACTTTAAGATGTCCGTTGTGAGATAATGTTGCAAGTACTAACAACTTGATGTATTTGTGTCGTATTTGTACGCGTAAGTTGTATAAGAAAGCCTACGGCTTACATTTTCATAATCCTCTCTCACGTTTTCATCAGATAACATGATTAATACAACAGAATATTTGTAATCAACTTTATTCCATTCATTTTTTTTCTCGTCATCTTCTTTTGCTTCATCAGCTAATAAATACGGCGGTACTTCTGATTCCATCCGCTCCCATTCTTCCAAATCGAAGCCAACTTCGTAAAAGTTGGCTCCAGACATAGCTAGCGCCTCAAGTGAAACTGCCATTTTTTTTTTAATTTTTTTTTTGGAGAAAACAAGGAAATTTTGATAAGGAAATTTCCTTTTTCAAGAACTATATAGTATATGTTTGGTGCTTTTGGAATTATGAAGGTAAAATGGGTACAGATATATATACATGCTCATTTGTGGGTTCAAACCACGGATTTAACTTGAGTCCGCAGTAACATAGTTTTTAGCAAAACATTTCTTGTGATTATTTGACTTTTTTTCTTGTAGTTGGGTCACGCTAATGCATTAGGATATGATGTAAGATATTACATAAGGTAAATATGGACATTTAGTATTTAAAATTCAACTTCATTTTGAAACAATAAAATGGAGAACATATTATTACAACAAATTAAAGGAAAAAAAAAAAACGTACTTAATTTCCTCATGTCCCTTGTCATGCATGTTGATTTGAGAGTCAAGTAGATATTAAATTTATGACATCTAAAATTATATGCATTATGATGATGCCCGGACCATTATCGAACATGGACATGAGATTGATCACTGTATCGAAATTTTGTCTTGTTGTCTCTCATTTAGTGAGATTTTGCCCTAGAAAGACGTTATGAAGTGCGAGAGAAGACGAATAGAGGAGAAAATTTAATTAATTAATTACAATGATAGATGAATGTCAACTTATTTTAGCAAAACAACACTCTATATAAAGCGTGAATATCTTAAATAGTTATTTTGGTTCGTCATTAAGTATACAAAAAAAAAAAAATAACCCTATTATAAAAGATAATGAACAAAGTAGTTATAAAAACACAATGACAAATTATTTTTCTTTAAATTTTCTTTTTAATAATTAAGAAATATTTTTCATTATTTAAAAGAAATAAAAAATTTTTAATTTTGTAAAATAAAAATATAAGCACACATATTAAGTGTGCTGCATTAATTGCTAATTTTAATAATGCTTTAAATGAATATCATTGTCCTTTGGATGAAATGACACTGTCACTCCTTTTCCATAGGGGAGGTGCTTGTTCAAGTCCTACCAATAGCGTGTGAGTGTTTATCTATCATACCATCAAGGGATGAGATCCTCTATTCCAAAATGGTGTTCCATCTCATATTTCATACTTTAAATACATGCCAAGTGTATTAAATATTTCCTTAGAAAAATATTTAGTAATAAATGCAATACACGTGGCATGTATTTAAAGGCATGGAATAGGAGATGGAATATCGTTTGAAATAAGAGATCTTGTCCCTACTATCGAATGATAATTTAAAGCATTTGAATTATATTTAGTTCATATATTTACTATTTAAAATATATTTATGTAATAATTTTAATATATAATTGAATGTAATAGTTTTTATCTGAAAAAAAATAATGCTCCAAATTTATAAATCATGGAAGCCAATTGGCATGGTTTACAATTATTTACATGTTAGGGAAAACGACTAATACTTGTGTATATATTTGATTCTTGAACATAACGAAGAAAATATCAAAGCCAAGAAATTTCGGATTTGAAACTTTTAAAACTCCATTCAAATTTCTTCCTTATTGCCAATGTGATTCTTGGAGAGTGCAAGCACTTGCAGTGTGAACTAATTAATTGCAAAAATATTGCTTTTCTGACTAGGAATTCAAGATGTAAAACAGAATACTCCGACCCAATTAAATACCATTAGGGTCTACTTTGATGTTTCTCCACGTCACAAGTATCATATGCAGTGTTTGAAGAGGACAACTACGTACATATTGAAGAACGTTTAGAAGGACATGATCAAATGGAAATTATGAGTGACTAAGAAAAGAAGCTTCCACTCTTGATGGTATAGTTGTACGTCATGTCAGAAAATATGTTTTCATATGACCATATTGTAGTTTCAGAAAAATCATGTGAATAAGTGGCGTTTAATCATACTCTAAAATTTTATTAGATTAGGTCACTTGAACCATGATGAACTCGAAATAGTTGCAAGGGGTAAGCATTGAGAAAGGATAAAATAAACCGATTAAAATACTTTGTTTCAAAATAGTATTTTATTTCCTATTTCATATTTTAAGTACATATCAAATGACAAGTTTGTTAAATATTTCCTTATAAAACAATAGAATTGTAAACACCATACATTTGGTAGACATCTAGGAATGGCAATGGGACGTGTCAAGATTAGAATTCGAGGTCACCATGTCCTAAGCGGCACAAGTCCAGGGTAAATAAATAGAGCATGAGGCAAGATTCGGGGCTTATTTTTCATTCCCAGCGAGTTCGGGGCGGGTCCGGGGCTTACCCACCCCTCCCCGAACCCTGCTTGTTTAAATATATATATATATGCTATATTATATATTATATTAGTAGTAAAATTATATTGTCTGTTATACCATATACACTGAATATATGTTATATATATTCCTATATATATAATATGATATGCTGGACGACTATGTGTTACATATTTTATTATGTACTATATAATATTATATTGTATTTTATAATATAATAAATAGTATTTATAATTATTTATATTATATTATATACCAATTTTTTTAATTTTATTTTGACTGATTTGTGAGTTAACCCTTCAACTCGATGGGATGAGACAAGGTGGGGTAGTGTAGATGTGGCATGATGGGGGGTTTTGGGGCAAGTCGACCTCGCCCCAAACCCGCCTTGTTGCCATCCCTATAAGAGTTCATACAATAGAATATAAGATGAAATATGAATTGGAATATAAAAAAATCCTATGTGAAAATAAAGAATGTAAGAATTTAGTCATTTACATTTGTTCATCAAAATTGAGCTACATATATAGTTAGAAAGAATTTTACTAGTTGAAAAAGATATAAAAGAGGTTACAATTAATATATAGTTAGAAAGAATTTTACTAGTTGAAAAAGATATAGAAGATATTACAGTATATCAGTAAGCATACTTGGGCTCAATGGAATATTACCAATTTGATTCAAACTTGATTTGAGCTAAGTCAAGCTCAACTCACGGCTAGACTCAACACGTTTATACCTCCACGTATCTCTCAGGTTCACAAAGTGTTGTCACGATAATTAAGAACAATTCAAACTTAGAGAGTAATTAAATTATTTGATTAATACTACTAAAGTTAAGAAAAGTAGCTGTAATTTTACAATAAGAGATAAATTTAAATCCATCGGGGATAAAAATTCTCTTCAAATATCAAATTAATTTTTGATACACAATACAACAACTCATTATCATGGAAGAGAAATCACAGATACATTTAAATTTTTCACTATGGAAGAGAAACCATGTATATATTTGAAATCCGGCATTGTTTTTATGAAAATTTTCTCATTCTATTATATGCATTTCAGACCTTTATTGCTTTTAAATATCCTAATCCTCAGAATAATCTTTCCTATGTTTCGAATCACTTGTTTGGATGGTCATTACAACAAGAAAATTGACTTTGTATCAAGTTTTACAATGAAGTTTTGGATTAGAGTTTTTTGGATTATAAAAATTATAGATGATTAGATGATAATGTTTCTGAACTGTATAAAGTCATATTTTCAAATTATGACTACAAAAAAGCATTTGGGGGGAAGTGGTTTTTTTAGAACTTTCATTTCAGACATGACTTTAATGCAACGAGTCATATCCAAATCAATTCTGAATAATATTAATTGTGAGTCTCAAAATCGGTTATAGTCAGTGACCAACTAAACATTCCCCCCTCAATTCTTTGCAATGATCCAAAATTACATGAACAAAAATCAAACCTTGATGCCTAATTGTTCAATCATAACATTGCAATAGCTCTTCCTAATCCCAATCATGATCAGAAAATAACCAAGAATTTGCTTCACCATGAATTAATCACACAAAAAAGAAACCATCTTTATGCTATACATGAATCATCTAAGCCCCACAGCCAAAAAATATATAAATAAAAAGAATAAAAAAAAAAAGAATAACAAACAAATGCTTCATTCTTGAACCAAATAAAAAAGAATTCAAGATTACAAAAACAATAATCCATCCCAAACAAGGACTAAAACTATAGACAAGCACATAGGCTGTATATACAAATTTCTTTTACTTCTTTTCAACCAAAGTGGAAAAAGGAATCAGCTTATGAACTTATGATCTGATAATCAACCAAAATCTCCATCGACTTTTCTGATTCTTCAAACTGCTTTTCCGATTTCGTATACTTCCCTTCCGATCAGTAGAAATGTACTTCTAGTTTTCCCATATATTCCACTCATAGCCGTACTATAGACCAAATAATAATCAAAGCAAAGCTAAACAGTAGACAAATAATATTTTCTGAATTCAGAAAATTCTGCCTATTTTCTGTCACACATCGTCGTGTACTAACACTCTTGTGATTGTTCCCAAGTTTACTCCCACTTTCAAAACCATAATTCTCTCTCATATTTTCATCGGATAACATGATTAAAGCGACAGAATATTCATAATTAACTCTATTCCATTCAATTTTTTCCTTGTGATCTTCTTCTGCTTCATCAATTAGTAAATGTGGTGGTACTCCTGATTCCATCAGCTCCAATTCTTCCAAATCGAAGCCAACTTCGTGAAAGTTGGCTCCAGACATGGCTAGTGCCTCAAGTGAAATTGTCATTTTTTTTTTTGGTCTTTTTGGAGAAAATAAGGAAATTTTGATAAGTAAATTGTGTTTTTTAAGAACTATATATGTTTGTTGCTTTTGGAATTATGAAGGTAAAATGGGTACAAATATATATAGTTGCCCATTTGTGGATTCAAACCACGGATTCAACTTGAGTCCATAGAAACCTAGTTTTTAGACAAAACATTTCTTGTGATTATTTGACTTTATTTCTTGTAGTAGGTCATGCTAACGCATTAGAATATGATGTAAGATATTACATAAGTTAAACATTGACATATTTATTATTTAAAGTTCAACTACATTTTAAAACAATAAAATGAAGAACATAATATTACAACAACTTTTTTTTTTTTTTAAAAAAAAAAAACCGT
>JACFYI010002069.1:1035056-1067825 GCA_014898755.1 Handroanthus guayacan
CACACTATAGAATAGAAATTGAAACATGAATTGAAATAGATGATCTTGAGTGAAAATAAACAATATAAGAATTTAGTCATTTACTTAGTTCGTTAAAATCAAGCTACATCTATAGGTAGGAAGAATTTTACTAGTTAAAAAAGATATAAAAGAGACTTTAGTATATCTGTAAGCATACTCGAGCTCGAGGGAATTTTACCAATTTAAAGGTAACTCAAGCTTGGCTTATAAGCAGACCCAACTGTTTGTACCTCCATATGTTTATTGAGTTTCATGAAGTGTTGTCACAACTGACTAAGAAACAATTCGTACTTAGCGAGTAATAAAATTATTTGATTAATACTACTCAAGAAAAGTAGTTGTAATTTTACAATAAGAGATAAAATTAAACCGATCGACGATAAGAAATTCTCGTCAAATATCAAATTAATTTTTGATACACTAAGAGAAATCGTAGATACATTTTAATTTTTCATTGGGGAAGAGAAACCATATTTACATTTGAAATTCGGGATTGTCTATATAAAATTTTTCTCATTCAATTTTATGCATTTTAGACATTTACTACATCTAAATATCCTGATGCTAAGAATAATCTTTCCTATGTTTGGAAATCACTTGTTTGGATAGTAATCGTAATGAGAAAATTGACTCTGTATCAAGTTTTACAATTAAGTGTTGGATTAGAGTTTGCTGGATTATGAAAATTATAGACAGATAGTTGGTTGAATGGTAATATTTCTAAACTGTATAAAGTCATTTCTTCAAATTACGACTATAAAAAAAGCTGTTAGGATGGATTAAGTTTTCTGGAACTTTCATTTCAGATATGACTTCAACAAAATGAGCCATCTCTAGGTCAGTTCTGAAGAATTTTGATTATAAGTCTCAAAATTAAGGGATGGGATCCCCTATTCCAAATGGTGTGTCATCTCCTATTCCATGCCTCTAAATACATGCAATGTGTACTGCATTTATTACTAAATATTTACATAAGGAAATATTTAATACACGTGGCATGTATTTAGAAGCATATAATAAGAGATGAAACACCATTTGAAATAGAAGATCCTGTCCCCAAAATTAATTATAGTCAATAATCAACCAAACATTTCCCCTCAACTCTTTGCAATGATACATAATTATATGACAAAAGCAACGCTTGATGCCTACTTGTTCAATAATTATATTGAAACCGCTCTTCCTTACCCCAGCCATGAACAGAAACAAAACCAAAAATTTGCCTTGCCATATTACACGAAATAAAAAACAACTTTATACTATACTTGAATCATCTGAGCCCCTCAGCCGAAAAAATATATAAATCAGGAAAAAAAAAATATATGAATAAGAAACAAATGCTCCATTCTTGAACCATAACGGAAAGAATCAAGAGTACAAAAGCAATAATCCACCCCAAACGAGGACTAAGAACAGTACACAGGCAAATAAGATGAATATACAAATTTCTTATACAGCTTTTCAACCAAAGTGCCAGAAAGGACTCAGCTTATATATGAACTTATAATCTGATAATCAACTAAAATCTCCTTCAACTTTTCTGATTCTTGAAACTGCTTTTCTGAATCCGTATACTTCCCTTCTGATTCTTGAGATAAGATAAGCTCTGGCTCATAGAAAAGCCATAATATCTCTGCTTTTTGTTGAAAAATTCATCATAATCATCTTCTTCTTCTTCTACAGCTACTAAATGGGGTGGTGGGATTTCCTTTTCTTCAACTGTTAAGCTGCATTTGCTATAATCTGCTCCCGCCATAGCCAAAGCTTCTATGGAGATCGACATTATGGATAAGCGATTACCAAAGTGTGTAAGCTTCTAAAAACTTGAAGATGTTCTTTGTAAAATTATGTTATAAGTAGTAACAACTTGATGCATTTGTGTCGTATTTATACATGTAATTTGTATAAGAAAGTCTACGGCTTACGTAGACCATGACTGTATAATACGGAGTTAAATTTTGAAATCAAAACTTTGAACAGTTTGAAGGTAGACTGGAGAGAACTTTCTGATCAATGGAATAATGTAAAGAACGATATGCATGTGAATGAGGTTGACTGTCATTTCCCTCTCTTTTCTTTTCCTTCTCTTTTCTTTTCATAGCAAAATATGTTTATTTTTCATTAAAAAATTCTTTGCATGTGAATGAGGTTACTTGTTTTTTCAGAAAAAAGCAATTACAGTCAATTGTACATCAATATTATTATATATGAATACATTTTAAAGATTAAATATATAAATTAAACATAATTCAAATATTATAAATTACCATTTGATAGACATATACTACCTTACAATAAACGAATACCCATACATTACCAGTGTAACTCGAACCTAGACCTTTTTTATGAAAAGGGAAAGACAGTGCCACTTTATCTAGAGGACAATGGTGCAATCGTGAGCTTGTTGGATATGAGAATTGCTCAAAATTGACATAATTAGACTCAATCTAGATTAATTCACCAACTAACCGAGTTGTATTTTCGTGTTTTTTGTTTATTAGGGTAAAAAAAATTGAAAATTCAGCCATACATAATATGACCAACTCCAGAAGATACGATAAACTAAGTCCAAGAAAGTAAACCAAATAATGGATTAAAGTTTTAATCCATAATTATTTAAAACAGCAATGAATTTAAGGATTAACGATTAAACACCAAACTCGAAAATTGAAAACTTGTAAATGATCAATCGTTGTCCAAATTTAATTGGACAAAAGATTTAGTTAATTAATTCGATTTCAGTCCGATGGATTAATCGATTTATTTCGGTCGACTGGTCCGAAGTTTAAGTGGACAAAAGATTTGGTTAATTAATTCGATTTCAGTCCGATGGATTAATCGATTTATTTTGGCCAAGGGAAAATTTTGGTCACCTGTATTTGTCCAAGGCCCATTGGACGGGTCCGATTCTTGTCCACATGGGGCGGTCCAATGGATCTTGCCCACCAATATATCTAAATGGGCCTGTTTGAACTGACCCATTAGATGATCTGGGCCAATTGGACTTGGTCAGACAGGCCCGTTTACACATTCAAAATCCCCACTCAAAAAATGAATACTCCTGAGTCCTGAGTCCTGCCTAGTGCTGTCAATGGAGCGGATTTTAATCCGAATTGTTCTAGGCCCGCTCTGAATTTCAAATTTTTATTTGAATAAAATATTCGATAGATCGTATATTATAGATATTCATAATCCGAAATAAATGAATCAAATATGAAATTAGATGATTTGATCCGTTAAAGATCCGAACCCAAATTTTAATAAGAATTTTTATTATATAAGCAATATTAATAATGATTTAAATAAAATGAAATTATATTATGTTGGTCTAACATCTGTACTTTATCATTCGCATTCGACTTTAGTCTTAAAAACAAGGGAAACTTATCTAAAAGGATGGGGAGGGGGGAAACAAAAAAGAATGTTAAGTATGATAATATATGATGGTATTAAGACAAACAAAATAGCTAATTATGTCTATAATTACAGCCAGAACATTTTATTTTTGGCCAATATAAAATAAGATTATTAAAATTCAAATCTTGTGCAAATTATTTTATGAAAGTTACTTATTGTATGCAAATCAATTTAAGAAGACAAAAACTGTATAATTGGGTTGGATTTTTAATAGGGTTTCGGAGATCCTTCGGCCTTGAATATAGATTCAAAAAGCATAGATTCTATTCCTTATTGGGACGAATTCAAATATTTTTATTACTTATTGGATTTGAATCCGAATAATATTGATTTGATCCAAATCTGACTCGTTTACCGCCCTGCTCCTACCATTATAAAGTACAAATAATAGTGCAGCAATGCAATATAAAATAAGGTTTTTATTCCAATAACCCACTTACGATTTCTTAATCTTAAAATAATGCATTATTCGTTGTTGCATAGACTTGGCCTAAAGTTTGAGCGAGATACAAGAAATAGGCATGTGGGACAAGGAATAAAGTTTATAGGGTGGTAATATGTGAATCTTCTATTTCGATTCATGTTTTTCTTTTTATTCCATTATATAAATGCATATTAAGTATATGATATTCATAATTTTTTGTATAAAGAAATATTCAATAGTTAATACACTTAAGTTGACATGTACTTATGACCAATGACATTGTCATAGTGGCAAAATGAAAGTCCAGTAACCTAGAGGTCATGACTTCTAATTCCAACGACGTGTGAGGCTATTTTTTCTATTATATGGTAACTTATTTATTGATTTTATCTACTTTATAATAACGGGATGTCTAGAGATTTTTTTTTTTTTTTTTTTTTTTTTTTTTTTTTTTTATTTGTATCTGACATTTGATGGTTATTGATATATATATATATTTGGACAGAGAATCGTTTCCAAACTGATCTGAGTACCCTGCGGGATGGTTATTGATATATGATAATGTATTGATTAAATGTGTTAATTACTTTTAAATGGAAGATCGGACGAGGTAATGACATATACTAGAAAAATAATTCAAGAAAAGACAAATAAAAATGATGTTTTCCACCAATGCCTTCCCACTTCCACCCACCAACCAACGGACAGAACAATTACCCACCAACCATTGAAAAAAATAAAAAAGAAGAAGAAGAAATTCAAATTTAATTTAGTTTTCTCGTCAATTTATTTAAATTAAATTTAATTATTAAATGAGTCAGGCTCGAATAAATCTTGTACAAATCCAACAATTGTGAATTTTAATTGAATCGAAACTAGAATAAACTTTAATCAATCGGATCGAATGAGTGATTTGATACTTTTGGCTTGTTTTACATCAATGTCATCTAATTTCTAGCACTATTTTGGCAATCCCAAATGGGCAATCAATTAATCATCATGAACATCCTTTTTTTTTTTAATTTTTTCTTTTTAATTCTAGCTGAAAACCCAGATCCAGAATTACCAAGTGCACACCAAATTTTTCTAATTTTCTTGGCTCAAATGTGTTCTTCTCTCCTATACATCCATTTTCCAAAAAAGACTTCAAATTTTATTGAGAAATCAGAAGAAAAATAACAACTAATATCAATCAGCTGAAAGTCGAGCACAAGATATGAACATCTCTGCTACAGGAATGGAGTGCCATTTATTACAACATCAAAGAATACAACAAATTCATATACATAAAAGGCCCAAAAACAAGTAGTAATTCCTCAGCAAAAGTCAAAGAACCCCTCCATTCCAGAACCTAAATTATTCACAGAATTAGGCATATTCATCCCATGATCTTGAAAGCAAAAATTCTCAATCAAACCAAATCCATCCATCAACCCTTCAAACAATCCATTATCACTCTCCAATCCACCATTCATGTTAATGGTCTCCTCATCCTCCTCCTCCTCCTCCACCACCGGAGCCGCCACGCTCCTCCCCTTCTCCTCTGCGTCCCCTTCATCCACCACCGCCGGAAAATGCCCCTCAAACAACGCCATATGCCCAAACAACTTATCCTTTCTCGAAAAAGTCGTCCCACACGAACACCTCCATTTACTCTCCCCACAATGCTTCAAATGGCTCTTCAAATCAGCCACAACAGAGAAACTCTTTTTATTGCAACGAGTGCAAGAATACATCTTCGGACAGTGGCTCCTCTTGAAGTGATTCTTCACACAAATCGCACTCTTCAGAGGCCTAAACTTCTTGTGCTGCTTGTTCCTATTACAACCCACGTAAGGACATGAAAACCTCGTCTTCCGCCCGATTAAATCGCCGCTTTTTTCGGGCTTCGCCAAAGCTTCTGGTGTTTTGTACTGATTACCATGGGCCCTCATATGCATCCTCAAATTGGCGTCGCGCTTGAATCCTTTCCCACAAATCTCACAAAAATGAACGTGTTCAGCTAACAATTCCACCGCATCCAGCGCGATTATATCATAATCATCAACATCATCATCCAATTGGATCTCAACCTTCGGATTCACCACCAATTTTTCAGGATTCTGTAAACCTTTCTCTTTCTCGTCTTTGTTTTCAATTGCGTACGATGAAGACAGAGATGGGGAGCAGGACAAAAGCGCGGCGCCATTGACGATGATCTGGTGAATAGCGGACGCGATCTCTGAAGAAACCATGTCCATCTGAGGTTGACCTAGCAAAGTGTTGCTCTTGACTGAATCAGATAGGAATTTCTGGAGATTGTCCATGCGAGATTGGACTGCTGAGAGGTTCATCAAAGGGACGCTGGGATCGCCGCCGCCGGGAGGCTTGGTGGCGGCCGGAGTGCGACGTATGTCGCCGACAAATGACATTTTTTAGTTGTGGGTAACTAGTTTACGCGAAAATTGGGTGGGTGGAAAAAGGAGGAGTAGGGTTTTGATTGGGAGTCCGAATTTATATGGCGAGTAGGCAAGATTCGACTTTTCTTTTGGGAGCAATGAAGGGGCCACACGAGATAAATCGACACGTGGCCACTTGGGACATGAGATCTGGAACGCTTAATTTTTTTCGGGGAATGATGAGTACATTTATACGTATTTTCTATGTATTGTCTTCTCCAATATATGGGGATGCGTGTACATCGTATACATATCTCTATCGTTGTTAAATTATTAGGATTGTTGATTGAGCCGACGAGGTTAAAATTAGAAGGATAAACAAAAGGAAATGCATGTAAGAGTCCAGACAAAATTTCAAAGTAACTAGGGTATTTAAATCAACAAAGTCAATAGATATACGTCTCTAATAAGGTTGTAATAATTAAATTGTTTATCTTTTAATAGAAGTGCTTATTTTATATGTCAATATTATTACGTGAATACATTTTAAAAATTAAATATATAAATTAAACATAAGTTAAATTCTCTTATCTATCAAATAGTAGATAAATACTATCATGTGGTGGACCATTGTCTACGTTATTAGTGGAATCTGCACCTCCCCTATAAAAAAAGGGAAGCGATGTCATTTAATCCAAATTATGGTAACAAAATATTTATCTTCTCAAACACATTTCTCCATCTGTTCTTTAAATAAAAATAAGATGGAATTTTTGGAGTGGGGAGAAGAGAATTGATAAAAATGTCATTTTGCAATTTACAAGGCATGCGAAAGTCATATACTCAACTATATATATGTATTATGTTTTGAAATGTATTTAGTACAAAATGCTCCAATAACTTAACTTTATAATGAGAGGGTGAGGGATTTTAAAATAAGTAGTTTTAAGGGAAGTCGAAAAAGTCCACCAATATTTAAGCATTGGTGCAACATTACTAATAAATGACAAGTCTAATTAACTTGATTTAGCATGCATGAAATAGGGGGTAAATGGCTAATTAAAAAATAATTAGGAGAAAAGTACTAATTAGACCTAATACAAGGGCTATATGTATTTTGTCCACTAGTAAAATTTCAAGGTCAGGAGCCACACAGAAGGGACTAAAGACGCAAAGTGTAATTTGAACTCGAATTTATTGTCCCTTGACTATAAATGTAGACATGATCTTTTACATGTCAAACTTATTTAAGTTGACTTCTCTCTTGTTTTTTCTTAAATTTGGAACTTCTATACATGCATAAATTATGAAACCATCAAATAATTTAAATTATTTTATTTTAGTGATAATTATTTTGACATTCCCTGAAGTTCGTGGCAATTACTAAGACACCTCTTATAATTTGAATAATTATCATTACACCACATGTATATTACAAATAGACCCTGAAAGTTTATAATATTTGTTACACTTTTATGGGATCTAATTGTACTGTACAGGGAATGTATTGGTAATTATCTTAATTGAATGGAATGCTTAGATAATTACTGCAAACCTAAGAGGGTGTTGAGGTAATTATCCCTTATTTTCATTACTTTTTGATTGATCACGAGTATTGGTGCAAATTTCTTATAAATACATTGACAATTTAAGTACCTATAAAATTCAAAAGAAAAAAAAAAGCATTGAAACCTTTAAGTCATTTCTACTCTATAATTTAATTGTAAAAATAAAATGATGTGTATATATTTAGGAATAGCCACTTTAAAGTGAATTCTGACCCCCAAACGCATCAATTTGGTTAGTAAGATTATGAATTTCATTCAAATATATGAACTATCCTATAGATTGAAAAACTTTTTTTTATCACAATACAAAAAGATAAACAAACTTCAACAGATTTAAAACTTTTTTTTCCATTAAAGTTGTGGTACATAAATCAACTACGAGATATATATATATTTCTAAAATGCATGCCAAATATATATAATTGCATATTTAATGTAAGAATATCTAATTTTTAGAATACCTTAATTGTTATTGGGTCAAAAGTTCATTAACAACAGTTGGTGAAATACAAAAGAAAACAAAAACAATCGAACAAATGAATAATATAGGGTGAATTAAAGAAAACAATAAAGTCGAATCTAGGCGCAATTATGTACAACTTAAATTTCATTATAACACATTATGCATATAATAATTTTACATTAATTTAAAAATTGTCAAATAGAATAAACAAATTCTAGATGGGCAAATTAAATAAATAATAAAACAAGAGTGTGGAGAAATTAATTTGGGAGTGGAGAAAAAGTTGGTAAAAGTTATTGGCTGTCCATCATAGTCAATGACGTTGAGGTGGAAGTAGAAAGAGGGAAATAATGATGATTATTTTAATTAAATGCTTTAATAAGTGGGACCTCACTTTTAATGGACTTGACTTATTCTCAATCTGATGCCATACAGTAATTAATATTTTATAATTTGGTCATAAAAAAATAATATTAGCAGCTTCGAAGAAACTTTCATCCCTAAATTATTATTTTTTTCAACATAATTCAACATGATGTAAGATTTTTTACTTCCAGCTAAGAAGTGGAATGATCTACAGGAGACAAAATGGGGTTTTTAATATTGACGAATCGAGCACGTTCGTCGGGTCAACTTGCAAGTTTTTAAAAATATATTTTTTAGAAAAATATTTAGTAATTGCTTCTTTAAAAAAAAAAAAATCCTAAGCTCTTAAAATAAGGATAAGATCATATAATGAGCTCTTTTATAAAATAAAGTAAGTAGATTTTAAATTATTTTATAAGTTTAGTATGCACTTTTAATTCTATTGCTTACAAAAATAATGGGATTAATATCTTATAAGTTCTAGTAATTGTATTTCATGCAAATGTTTTAAAACAATCTATAACTTTTTTAATCTTTAAAAATATTTTATTATATGTAAAAATTTATAAAATATTTTAAATGTAAGACAACCTTTTATTATAATTAAGTAACAAACTAAAATATCATGACATTACGAACTAAAAACTTTAACTTTGAAATTCTAGAAAACGCATAAATTAATTACGGTCAATCGCATTCTCAAGTAAAAAATCTATAAAGTTATCAATTGATCCCAAACCTGGTTTCGGACAACAACGTACACGTTTATTAGACTATGCATAAAGTATGAGCACCTTGTGCAATTATTTTGATCTGTCATTATGTAAATCAACAAAAATAATTGTATTATAAGAGATAATGACAAAATAGATGTAAAAAATAATGACAAAATATTTTTCTTTAACTTTTTGTTTGTAATCATTACAGAATTATTGACTTTTTGCAATCAAAAGACTAATAGTCGTGGCGAAAATAATATTCAATAGTCCAAAATTAACAGCCATGGTGGATATTGTAACTATTGATAGAAAAAATCGTGACGGAAACATCATTTATTGTGACTATATTGAGGTGAAAAACATTCACTACGTTATATATTGTAATAAATTTTTCGCTATCCTTGCAAAAATTACTGATTATTGTTGTGATGAAACCGTAGCTAATGACTTTCCACCACTACTTTTTTCTATTAACATCAGTTTTTAACCATGGTAATTGTTCAATTGCTTTATAGTAAATTTCTATTTTTTATTCTATTCTTTTTTTTCAATTATATTTTTTCTTATTACCAATTTTATTCTTTCCGAATTTATCTGTCCATCATGTTTTACTACATAATAAATTCAAGTAAAGGTATTCAATAATAAAAAAATATTTATCATTATTAAAAATAAATAAATATTTTTAATTTTGCAAAAACCATTTAGACACACGCATCATTATATGAATGGACAAAAATAAACTCTATTATAAAAGATAATGACAAAGAAGTTATAAGAAATAATAATAAAATATTTTTCCTTAGTTTTTATTAATATTTTTTATTCCATTTTTTTCTCAATAATAAGTTTTATTCTTTCCAACTTTATTCTCTTCGACGATATCTTTCCATCTTGTTATTTTATATAATAAATTCAAATAAAACTATTTAATAATTAAGAAATATTTATTATTACTAAAAATAAATAAATATTTTTACTAATACGTGGGTAAGTGTGATTTTGGATCACGGAATAATGCACGAGACAAAGCCACGTTGGACGCAACTGGTAGGATAAATTGGGGACAAAATATTATTAACCTCACGTGGAATTTTTTGGTCGATGAGAAAAAATATATTCAATTCATTTAATATTATTAAATTGAGAAGGTATATATTTTATCAGGAAAAAAAAAAAAGAGAGAAGGGATATAATCTTATTTAGAGACGAAAAAGTATATGTGATTAGTATATATGCATGTATACTAAAATATAAATATTAGCCAATATATTATAATAAATGATTAATGTCATATTATTATAACTAGACATATGTATTTAAGGTTATTCCGTATTCAACTATAAAGTTTTCAGGAAATTTTATTTAAAATTAAGTTTCCCTCAACTCACTTTAATTATAAAGCGAGTACTTATAATTATTATAATTAGCCTATAATTATAGAAAAATAACTTTTAACATATAATAAATATTATAGTATATTATTATGTAGTTGACACGATTAACGATGAAGCAAAGATAAGATTTGGTTTTCTGACAAATAGGGCCGTTAGGTTTGGGCCTAGCAAAAGAAGAAGCCCGCTGTTGTAATCAATCAATTTTCAGCTCATTGGCGTTTGTTTGGGTCTAGCTTATAATCCTTAAGATAGGCTACGAGCATCTAAATTTGAATTGTGTTAATGAAGTATTTACATCAACAAACCCATGAGGTTTTGGGCTAATAATTGAAAAGCACAGTGAGTTGAAAAAAATATCATAACACTCTTGAAAGAAAATTTAATGGAGCACGTATGATATTATAATTAAACCACATGAAAAATTAAGCATGTTAGATGAATATAGGATCTACTTGTAATGTTTCAGTCGATATTTTAGATTTTTGTAAGTGTAATTGTAATGTTACACAGATTCCAATATTTTCCCGTAAGTCAGAGCATTGGGAGCTAGTATAACTGTAATTTTTCAAATTACATGGAATGCTTTATAATTAGACCCAGCGTTAAGACATGAGGAGTTAATATAATGTCGGAAAATAAAAGTGCAATATATTTTGTAAAAAGGGAACTCAAGCTACTATGAGGAAGTAGTTTTATTTTGGTTTTTTACTGTATAATAATTTTGTTAGATAATTTTTCTTATTAATTATGAATCTATATATTATTATGAGTGTAATTGATTTAATACATTAATGTAAGAATTTAACGTATCAACATTCTCTATGAAAATAAAAAAGAGACCGATATACCGACCATTTCGTTCAATTATTAAAAACAAAAGGGTATTGGCATTGCAACTGTTAATTTAATTTACATCCAACTTAAAAGGTGGATTATGTGGTGACTATTTAGCGAGTACCAATGGATTTACAAGGAATTTTTTAATATTAGTGATAATTAATGTTAGCACATTCCATATTGTGCTTCAATTTTTAATATAAAAGAAAATTAGTTTTAAAATTAAAGATGATATAATTATGTGATGTAAAAAAATAAAATCAAGGAAGAATTTCCGAGAAAATAAAAAAATAAAACAAAAATGAAACCTTTTCCGACATTATTGTACTAAATATAGATAATTATATTGTTTTGACTATAGTATATTACACTAATACCAGATAATATTCTAAAGTCCTCTCATTTTATAAATAAATGAATGAATACAGTAGTAAATCAACAATTATTTATTTAATTTCATATGACGTTATTTGTTTAATTATTTTAAATGATTCTATATTTTGATTTCTCTAAGAAATAAGAAATTTGAAAGCAAATGTCACTGTCCTTCGGATAAAGTGGCACCGTTTCCACCTTTTCATAGTGGAAGTGCAAGGTTTAAGTTCCACTGGCAGTATATGGATATTTGTCTATCGTATGAGAGTCTTTGTTATTGGAATGGTAGTTTAGATTATTTGAATTGTATTTAGTCATATATTTGATCTTTAAAATGTGTTCTTGCAATGATATTAATTTACAATCGAATGTAATTGCTTCTCTTAAAAAAAAAATGACATTTGAAAACAAGTGAGGGAGAAAATATAATTCATGAAAGGTGAGAGCCCTAAAAAAAATGACAAAAACGTTCTCCTAGTTTCTTATCTAAATATAAAAGATAATTTAATCGATACATCAAAATATGCATCAAAAAATTATATAACACCTTTATATTTTATTATATATACCAGTTAGCATATATTGCGCACTTGATCGAGGCATGTGCATGAGATAATCAACATATATTCTTATATATATGTATATATATTAAAAGGTACAAATTTTAATATAATTACATGAGAACACTCGATCAAAATAACTACCTAAAAGTTTCATATTTAGATATAGTACGTATGAATGTATAGATATGGATATAAATATATATATATACACATATATATTAATATAACTATTCAATCATTGAATTAAATTTTTTTCTCAAAAAAATTTATTAATAAAATGTTGTTTGACAAGAAAACTTTGGATGAAATGTTAATATTTTTTTCCACAACAGGTTGATATGTAGCTTACTTGTAAGAACTAACTCAACCCGTTGATCTTCCCCCACTCCATACCGTCATTACAAGAAACCATATGTGTATATATATACATATATCGCATGTCTTTATTATTCTAGAACATTAATTAGTGATGATATTAATGGTTAATTAAGTGGGCCTCAACAATCAATGTCTTGTAAGAAAAGGAAAAATTCTCCACCTACTCTCAGGAAATATATTGAGCTATTGGGGCCTTTTCTTTTCCTTTTTTATGTTTATTTTTATTTTATTTTATTTATTTGTTTATTATTATTTTTTATTTTTATTTATTTTTGTGTTTTTTAGGTTTTCTCGTTTATCTTATTCATCCGAGGATCAATTCATTACATATTTTGATTACATGAATGTAAGAAGTACACTAATCAAAGTACCATACAATATATATATATATATATATAAGAACAACCTTTTATCAATAAAAAATGATTTGTGATGGATAAGATTTCATCACAAATGATTGGATAATACCTATGCATGATAGATTTGCAGTAAAACACTAAAGAATTTAAGAGAAAATCAAATATACATGAATGAAGACATTTGTGATGAATTTGTGATAAATCGTATGACATTTTTTTAATTTGTGATTTCTGTGACAGATTTCATTTTTATAATATAATACTAGTCAGTGAAACGCATATGGTACAGTTTGACGAATTTGTAATGCAACGTAATCTATCATAATAGATTTTATTCAAATTATGATAATTTTTCATTAATAAATAGAGTACTTTCTTGTAATGTAAAATATATATATATATCGTTTTAGGTTCAATAATTAGTAAAATACAAGTCTTCAAACACAAACCTTTATAAGAACTATATTTTAAACTATTCCCATTATTAATAACAAGAAATTTATCTAAATCTCAATCAATCACAAATAAATACTATTAGATAGAACTTTGCAGCCAGATAAAAGCTCAAAACAAATAATGTAATTGTCATGCATATATGAGCCATCAATTTCATTATAGTTGTTAAAACAAAGACATATATGAATTCTTAAACTTAGTGTTTCCTAACTACTTTGGGTCCCTTCTTATCATTGCAAACCTTTGCCGCCTATGACCTCTTTGGCATAATTTTTCAGTCAACTAATCCTAAAATTATTAGTCAGAAGTTTATTGGATGGATACATCCTATTTGTCATAAATTATTGAATTATAAAGAATTGATGATCATTGTCAAATAATGTTTTGTATGGATGATATTTGAAGATGTTACACTCAATATATTTAAAAATTTAACAAAATGCTTTTGAATGTGAGATTTGATTCGTTGTGCATCATAGGGAAATTGAGAGATTTGAGACTTGCATATAAACTCTTTTTCTTTGCTCAATTCCTTATTAAAAATGTCTTTTTAGGATAAAATAAAAATACTTCAAATGCGATTAAAAATTTATTAGTCATGATTGATCAAATGCAATATACATATAGTGATAAATGAATGATGAACATGAATACCGGAAAACAAATTATATTAACAATAATAAACACATAACTATATGATTTTTTTTTCTTTTTTTTTATTAAAAAAAGAAATCTTTGCTTATTTTTACCGATTCTAATAAAACTATAAGTTTAAAAATTATTCATTGTTATCTTGTTCATGTACATGCACTAATTACCATCTTAGATCAAAAAGAGTTTTATTTCCTATGTCATGTTATAAATGCACATTAAGTACTAGATTGAATCCATAGTCACTTTTTCTATAAGGATATATTATTTAATACATATGACATGCTTTTATTAACATGAAATATATGAGAGATAAAACATTATTTCAAAATAGAGAATTTGAACTGATTAAATACTACGTACTTCTTTCTCTATGTCACCAAGTTAAAAAAAAAAAAAAGATGCTATCAAAAAAAAAAAAAATTCCCAAATAATAAGGATGGCATTCAAGGATGTCAAGCGTTTATCAACATTGTGAAATATTCTTATTTTTTCCCTTAAAAGAAAAAGAAAAAATAAAAACGGAAAGAAGGAGAAGACAGATCGATCATGGACATGGAAAAATTGAGTAAATTCAAAAAGCTAATGCAAAACTCCACAACCTCCATGGCATACATATATATACATATATGTGTGTATATATATATATATTTATATGTAATTCATTAAACACTAAATAATCTCATGAAAAATAGGATCCTCCAGGAGTTCCGACCACATTTGAGCACTACCCCCATAGCTTGACGTGCTAATACCACTTTCCGTCACCGGAGCCGCCGCCTGCGGGTGCTCCGGCGATAAATCTTGCTGTAGCCACCCAGAGGAACACCCCTCATGATTATCCAAACCTGCCACCTTGCTCTGATCGCCACCACATGGCGCTTGTAAATCCGGCATGTGAGAGAACTCCACCGCCTCCGGCAGAAAACCGGCCGCCGTAGACGGCGGCGCCGGAGATTCCAGGTGGCTCAAAATGGAGGTATCTTTAAGAGAATTGAGAAGATTAAAAGTCGCCATATTGTTCACGGTGTTGTTGTTTAGAAGTGGGGGTTGGAGGAGAGACTGGAAGCAGTAATGGTTGAGCCGAGCCATTTGAGCGGCTTCGGCTTGGAGCCGCATGGCTTGGTCTTCCCAAATTGAAGGGTTTAGTTCGATGAGTTTGGCTAGAGCTATGAGATTAGGCAAGCTCGAGAAAATGTCGGTTCGGGGCTGGTGGGTCATCGGGTCGAAACCCATTTGGATTAGCTTCTTCTTTAGGTGAGTGTTCCAGAAGTTTTTGATCTCGTTGTCTGTTCTTCCAGGTAGGTGAGTTGCAATTGCAGACCACCTTAATTTTATATATATATATATATATAAAAGGTAAATTAGTGATGAATAAAAATATATATCCGTATGCATTGGAATGTAACTAGAATTTCTAATTTTAAGAGATGAATATAATTAATATAAAAGGACATTAATTTTAAAATTTGAAAAACGTAAAATTGTGAATTACCGGTGAGTTACACATAAAATTTAAGATTTATGCAGATAATGTGAACAAATGACTGCCCAATCTAGCATAAGATTCGACTTTGAATAGTACTTTATTTTTAGCTTTTATTTCATCTTTACAGATAATGAATGTATTAGGTCCACAATTAAATATTTATATTTACATGAAAAAAAACATATATAATGCATTTAATATGTATTCACGAAATAAAATATGAAATATTTCAAAATCAAATACTTAAGATTATGAATTTATACATAAAATAAAGTAAATAAGAGATAAATATTTTTGTCTGTAGAAATTATTATATATGTACGTATATAGATATAGATAAAACATTTTATTAAAATAGAGAATTTGAGTTGTTATTTCTTGAAAACATATAAATATATATGTAGATAAATATAATATGGAGAGAGAGTAATTACTTGTTGCCAAGAATGGCATGGAGATTGAGAATGGTTTGTTCTTCTTCTTGAGAGAACTTTCCTCTCTTGATATCTGGTCTCAAATAGTTTGTCCAACGAAGCCTGCAACTCTTTCCACATCTATTTAACCCTTCATTAATTTTATAATGAAATAAACAAAAAAGAACAAGGGATTAGACAATTAATTAATTACAACACAAATTATAATGCTTGGAAAAATAAAATTAAAAGAAATATACATACGTATATATATATACATACCAGCAAGTTTTGGAAGGGCTCTCCAGCTGCCATGGCCATGTTTCTGAATATATTTGATGAGTTTATCATCTTCTTCAGGAGTCCATGGACCTTTCTTCAACCCAGTACCCTCATCACAGCACGGTGACCTCCCCATTTTTTTCCTTTTTTTCTTTTTTATAATTATTTTCTTTCTTACAACTTCTCTCTCTATATCTCTATATGTATATATGTGTTTGTGTGCGTGTATCTTAACTAATTGATGTTTCCTTGTATGATTTGGGATGTGCCTCTCACTCCAATATCCTACCAAAGACTTGGAGCCTATATATATATACACGTCTTTTCTTACTTTTTTGTCCTCTTCCTGCATTCTATGCCTATCATATGTGGGACATATGCATGGATGTTCTTGAACTTTGAAATGACAAAAATGCCCTTCTACTTTTATTTATCCAATTTTGTGAAGATATAATATGTAATATTAATATATTTGGAATTGAGGGATATCCTATAGTTGGCAACTAACTATGAAATGTGATGTATATGTATGTATAGATTAATAGATCATAACTAGATATATTTATTTATATTGCTCAATTGGATATCTAATAAGGACCTAACGCTTATGATCGAAAGATAAGATGGAGTTATAATAAATTAGACATATTGTTTTGTCATTTACACCATCACTTGTATATTAATTTCCTAAAAACTTTTGTAATTTATACTTAATGTTGATCTCAATTAAACATGAAGATGAACACTCATGCTTTAATAAATTTTCACAAAATAATTTTACATATTATTAGCATCGGAGCCTCTTGATATTAAATTATTAATTCTATGTTTCATTGAATAGGAAACAAAGAACTAGAATATAATTTAATGATACATGGAGAAAAAATTTAGGTAACCACAAACAGACACAAACACAGACACACATAAATAATAGTAACATTTATGAGAATGATTTATATATAAATGAAAAAACAAACTAGATAAAATTATAACTCAACTTCATGATGAAAGGGATAAAAATGACAATTTGGGGAGTCGATGTCCTTTCATTAATATCATCAATCATCATCAAAGAAGGAAACATAGTAGAAAATGTTGGAAGTGAGAAAGTCGTCATCATAGGGAACAGGTGGCGGCAACCCTCTGGTCAGATGTTGGAAAACACACTCCATGCACGCAATTTTCGTCATTCATTGCATCTTTTGCATGGCAAATTTTAATTAATTTTTTTACTTAATTATAAGGTCTCATATATATATATATATGCATGTATAAAATTAATTAAGAAATCTACTTAGCATATTAAAAACATCACATCACATGTATAAATTTGCATTTATTACAACTTGATTCTGTAAGTTAATTAAGATAAATATTAATTATATTAGTTACAAAATGATTGATGTATATATGATACGATTTCTTTTTCTATTTTAAGATTAATTATTTGTGGATATATATGCATGATATTGCTATATTTAGAACTTCTACAATTAATTGGTCAAAGTCTACGACTTTTTGTAGGTGTTTATTGCTCTGAGGAAAAAAAAAAAAACACACTAGGTATATATATACATATATATAATATAATATAATTAAAAATAATTCAGCAAACGACAACATATAAATATATTAAGATCGTATTAATGCATATTCTTCGATTATTCTAAGACCATGAACTGACATGCATAAATATCTCATATGTTGGGTCATTATTGGTTTAGGTAATTTGTGATTTTCAAGAATCATAATCATTTAATATAAGTGAGGTTTTGTGCTCATATATATATTGCATGAAATATTTCAAAATTTATATCACATTAGCAGCGAGATTTATATTGCATGTACTGTTAGACATATATATGGTTTTTAGGGCTTCATCCAGTATCACACCTCGTACGATTTTTTTTTTTTTTTGTCAAAAATAATATATGCTTTCTAACATGAATTGCGGGCGCTTACACTTGTGTGTGTGTGTATATATATATATATGAAATTGTGTTACAATAAATTTCATTATGCTCCGGCATACAGTTCGTTTGAATACATGAATTGCCTACAAATTCATTCAGTGTAATATGAAATTGAATTCAAAATATAACGCTTCGTCATTCTCATTGCATCATAGTACATTTCCACAAGTTCAAATCCGCATATATAGTACATACTTAACTTGTCCCATTAAGTTCAAGTGGTGCGTAACACTTCATTTGTTTATGTCACTAGATTCATTATATTCTAATTGATGTTCAACATTAACATCATTTATGATGCTCATGTCAACGAGCTCGTTGTATGCACGCTATAAGTGGCTATAAATCCCACATAAAATACAAATATCCACTAGTTGTATACATAATTTTTTTATCCAAATTTATGAAGTATTCACTTTCTTAATTTTTAACCTATGTCATGTATTGGAACATCAAATGTATAATTGTATTTGTACACATAGTAAGTATATTTCTTAATTGTATTTGTACACATAGTATGTATATATCTATATGCGCACACATATATGTATATTATATGTGCTTTGATATCATCGAAAAAACTTTGCTTCACCACAGAAGTGAAAACCAATTTGGGATGGTGACCTGAAGAGATGGTGACACTTAATTAATTTGCTATTTTTATCTCTATTTCTACAGTTTGAACATTGAGAGAGAGAGAGAGAGAGAGAGATGATATAGTTGGTTGGAGGAGAAGTTGGTGCATCAAACTTTCTACTAATTACTTATTTTTACTCCCTTTCTTTACACACACACACAACTTTAGCTTTTGCCATGGTTAGGAAGCAATGGTTTTCGCTCATTTATTGTCCTTCATTCTTTGCCTTTGATCAAGGGTACCCCCACATCAAAACTAAAATACTTTCAATTTCAAAAAATCTTACCACTAATTTCATGTTAAATAATGAAATTACAATATATATATATATATGTATGTATATGTGAAAAAGATGATCATTTCATCAAATATATATATATATATATATATTTATAGAAGATGTTACTCAAATTTGTCATAGAATGTAAAAGCTCACTTATAGTGGAGATGTTCTTTTTTTTTTTTCCCCATGCCATGATGATGGGAGATGAGAAATATATACCTAACTATGTTAAGATCTCTGATTGTTTTAATGTGGGATAAAAGTTAGTATCACCATAGTTGAGATGTTTAGGAAGAGATACATTTGATTCAAACGACCATATATATGATGATGGCCAAATTCATTACCGAACAAGAAAGGCTAAGTTGGACCAGGTCTTATATGTTCTGCCAATTATACTCATGGTAGGTGGTTTTTATTCTTGAAAAACGCCTAAAAATAAGGTAATTAAGAGGGAAGGGGAATAATAACTTATAAACGGTTAGGATTCTTTATTCCAAAATGATGAATTATTCCCTATTTTGGTTCATATAGATGCCAGGTATATCAAAACTTTCTTTATATGTGGATATCATACATATTGGGTAGTCATCTATACAAGAGATGAAACACAAATTAGAGTACAAGATCGAATGCAACTTATATCCTGACTCATGACTCTATCTCTTCTAATATAAAACAAGACTTTTTTTTGTTTTGTTGAGGGAAATGGAAACAAGATTTGATATTATCAATATATGACAACAACAAAATTTAATATGTAATTTTCGTGGTCTAATATAAAAAGATACTTGATAAAAATTTGAAATGGATAAGTGTTGTTTGATTCTTTCCCCTAAAGAAAAAGTGAAATGATTTTCAATAATCCAAAAAGTCTAACATCTTACTTCACAGATGCCTCTCTTTCAAACCTAAACTGGAATTTTAAAGTGTCAACATCAAGAAACCCTACTTGAGTCAAAGTCGCAAAGATGTGATGGCGTCTCTTTAGGACAGATTTTCCGATCCATGAGTTTTGAAAATGGCTAAAGGAAAAAACAGACCCTAAAGCAGCCTGGCTATATATTAAATTATTAATTATCGATTTTTTTGAATTATTTTTGAATTATGTTTTGATTTCATAGTGAATATTCTTGCTTTAAGCCGACGCATTTAATTATTTAGGTCAACTAAAAATCTACTTTTGGACTAAATATAAGGCAAAGGGTGGTAAATTATATGTATATAATAAATTAATTAAATGGCAGTGAAATTCAAACTCATGTTTTATGATTCCATTACTTTAGTTAAGGAAAAAAAATTATACGTAAATGTAACAATTCCAACATTGCTATACAATTCACTTGCAACAATATTATCCAGTTAAAGGATAATTAATTACCTTAACTTCTTATGATATTTGATCTAATTATCTTAATATATTACCATAACTTTCCTGATTGTTATTAAATTTTCAATTATACCCTTCTACTATTTGACCCCCCTATATTTACCAAATATTCATTAACTAAAATATCTAAAAAGGTCGACTACATGTAATACATTTAGAGGGTGTTTGGGTGAGCTTATAAGCTCTTAAAAACATCTTATAAGATGTTTAGGAGCTTATAAGATGTCATTAAGTGTTTGGTAAATTTTTTTAGAATAGATCTTATTAGCTCAAAAAATAAGATGTTAGGAGCTTATAAGCTCTTTTTAAAAAAGTAAGGAGCTCCCAACTTTTTTTTAAAATCTTAACATCTAACTTCATTTTTAACCATTTTAATTACAACATTGCCATTACTAACATCTTCTAAGCTAAAAGATCTTATTTTATCCAAACACTTTAATAATTTATTTTTAAAATAAGATCTAACATCTTATAAGCTCCAAAAACATCTTATAAGATGTAGGAGCTTATAAGATGTTTTAAATAAGCTTAGCCAAACACCCTCTTAGTAAGATCGATGATTCCAGCTGTCTATACATTACAAGGAAATATTCCCTTCCCTGATGTATTAAGAAATTTATCACAAATTATTTGCTCACAAATTTGTTAGCATATGATTTGTCACTTATTAATTCTATGACAAAATTGAATTCCGTCACAACTAATTTTTCTAATGGAATTTTTCATCACAACCTAAAGAGTCATTATAGGAATTAATTATAAGTTCATTACAAGTGCCGTTATTCATATATATTTTGCTCTTTTTCAAAAAAATTTGTTAGGAACTCATCATAAATCTATCATAGATATAATTTATTTTTAATGAAATCTTACCCCTCATAAATTTTTCGTTAGTGAATGAGTGTTTTCTTGTAGTAATATATCAAATATATCCATGTATATGTTACAGTCATATAATATGTACGTAGATGTATATATATGTATATATTAATTATTAATTATTTGGATATAATTATTTCAATGTTTTTGGCCTTAAATTTGGATATTATTAATATGCTCAACTAAAATAATAATGTTAGCTCATATATCAACTATTTTTATTTAACAATGATTGAATAATATTTTCAATTATAAATCAATGTTTTCTAGTTAATATTTAAATATTAAAAATACTAATATGTTAATATTATTATTTCAAAAGTCATGTTGATATTTTTATTCATTACAATAATTATCTAAATAATGAATTATATACATTCTACAATCAAATATTTATTTTGCAAATTAAATTATATACATATTGCATATATATATACACATATAGTCCATGGTAAACATACATCTTTCGTACATGCAATCAGGCCAACCGTCATGCGGAAAACTCTGTCGGCACAAGTTTATATAGTTGAAATCAAAGTCATGATTATCCATACTTACCACCATTTTGTACAACAAGGAAACACTTTCTTGTCTAAAATGGTAATTTTAACACTAAAACTTGAGTTTTCAATTTTATTTTTTACAATTACTCTGACTCTATTATTTAACCGTGATCATTATTTTACTATCTTTGACTGTGATTATCGTTACAATACAATTTTCTTATTAACATTTTTGAGTCACCATATTTTTATTTGCATATTTTCATAATTCAATTTTTAAAAAGAAAACAATATTTTAAAGTGTGAGAACTGCATGCATATATAATTTGCCAGTTATTTAAAAAAAAAAGAAAAAACACCAATAAAAATATAAAATATATTTACCCCATTGGCTTGTTTCTCACACCTCACTTTCACCAAAGTCTGGAAGTTAGTTAAACATTTTTCACTATGCAAACACTTTCTTATACTTTGCGAATAAAATAATAATTATAGAAAAAATGATTAAATATAGGATTGATAGAGAGGGAGACATAAAGTATATGTTGCTTCTTCAACTAAGGTTCCTTGTCGGGATGGAACAATTGGTGATGTCATAGACAAAATATTTTAATTAATTAATTAATTTATTTACTTAAAATGAAATTAATTATTATAGATTTAAAGATTGTTTTAGTGTCAGGTAAACAAGTGGTTTTGCTTTGTTTGATGGGTTTCCACCCAATGTGCCACGTACGTACTTTTTTCTCCATATTTTCATGCACATTGTAAACGTACTTAGACCTATTAATTATTCAAAAATGATTAAATTTAGATATTACCCAAAAAAAAAAAAAAATCAAGGAGTAATAATAATAAGAACAATGAGGATATGTTTAAAAATTGGTTAGAAGAATAATAAAAAATGAAGTTAAAAGATTGTTTGGTGAAAAAGTAATATGAAAATTTGAATGTTATGAATATATTTAATACATTCGCTTTACCATGGAGTTAGTTAGGATAAAATTATCATATATAAATATTTACTGAAAAATCAAAAGTTCGAAAAGCATGCATTTTAATGACGCTATCAGTTTAATTTCTATCATATTTTAATTTTTCTAAGCAACTGTATTTTCAAAAAAAAAAGAAAAAAAGTAGTGGAAAAACTCCTTCCCTTTTTTTTTTAAGCAAAAAATGTATTACAATTCGTTTAAGATTATTAAATTAATTAACTAGTCTTATTTTCTAATATATCTTTATATTTTCATACGATACATAATTATTTTCCTAATTAAATAGGAGAATGGCTTGGTAAGGTTAATTTCTCCAGAATTAATACCAAGCATATGCAAGAAATAATAATAAACCAAGGATATTATATTCCCCGTTTGTAAGGCATAACAAAAAGCGTGTAGGGCCACTAAAATCTATGCTATTTTCATCATATCTTTACCTTTTCAACGATAATAACATGTATTATATTTACTACCCAGAAAAGAGGGGGGCGGCTGCCAGTGACTGCAGAGCTGATCACTGAATTTGGCCACTTGCATAATGGGTAATTAATTAATTACCTATTATATTTGGACTTTGGTCAATGTAAAAGAACTTAGTATATAAGTGGTACAGATGAGTCGAGTCGACTTATAGTTCTCATGAACTGAGCTCAAGGTGATTCGAGTCAGCCAGTTTCCAAGTCTTGTACTTGAGCTCGAGATCATTCTAGTGAGTGGAGCCCCATTTTTTTTTTAACTTAAACTTTATCTTGACTCGATCTTGAGCGTGTATAGCTCACAAGTCTATATATAATCATAATATTTTTTTAAACTATAAATTTTAAGCTCGAAATCAAGTTTATAGTTCAGAGTTCATTTGCAAATTCGAGCATAGCCGAGTCAAGTCAATTTGAGCTAGAGTTTTCATCAAGTCTAGTTCAAATCTCGAAAGTCAGGCTATCGAATTTGAGTGTAATATATATGCATAAGGTTTGAACAACTTGATATATTTTTCCAAACTCGACCTGACTCCTTCAATTTGTACTGATTCATATAATACCTGTTTTTGTATGTGATTTGTTCCTATTGCTCAATATTATTTAACATAATCATATATTAATTAACTCTTGTTTTCTTGTGAAGTGACACTTAAGACTCTTGCCCTATGATTCTAATTATTCTATTGAGATTGATGAAGTCTTCTACAAGACTCCATTGTTATAATATTTGCTTCAATCTCCATTTTCCCAACTGTTATACCCATTGTTTGGGGACTAATTAAGATCTCAAAAACTTGTTTAATATGCTTAAGTGCATGTAATATTTGTACTAATATGACGAATGTGTATGGGAAGCCCCATATAAAATTAGTGCTAATCATTTTTTAATCTAGTAATTAATTGTTTGAGAGATGTATTTAACCAATCACTGCCCCTTAATTATTTGATTTGCTTAAGTTCCATTGGCCATGACATCATATAGATACAGCTAATTAGGGAAACTGTGAGAAGGTGAGTGTTGAGTTTGACAGTTGATTATACTATTTTGCGTATTTGTACATTGGATTAATTAAATATTCGACTCAATTATGATATAAAATCTATAGTTATATAAACTAATTAGTGTTTTGATCTTCATCTCTCCATCTAAGGATATAACAATTTGTCATCATGATGATATACAAAGTATTGATTTATACGCTAGCTATCGTACCTAATAAAATCAACGTAACATTGATTTCTTAATCACATATTTTAGTTGAAAATTATGTGTCTAAAATTTAGGGATAATTACAATAACGTCCCTACTGCTAATTCAGCTGAGAGGAAAACTTAATAAAGTATAGCTACTCCTAAGATATTATAGTAACAACATCAAGCATGTTATTATAATTTGTCAAACCACAATGGGATGCTATAGTAGTTTTTTAGACCATCAATCACCCTGTTAAATTTTTGTCGGCAAAACTAACAATAAGGGGCATTATTGTAATTTTACAAATCGCAAAAATTTTTATTATAATTAAATCAAATCTCAAGAGATGTTAAAATAGTTATCCTTTAATTACATGATTATAAGTTTATTCTATAAACGGGATCCGAAATAGGGTTTCAACTCATAAATTTCTCATCTCCGAGAGTAGAATTATAATGACCAAATAATATTTCATCATTAATTTTTAGGTTGGCTGATTTAACATTTCCTCTTGTCACATTAAGAGGGTGTTTGGCATTGCTTTTGGAGACAGCTTTTAGCTTCTAGCTAGTGAAAAGTAATTTTAAAAGTATTTGGTAAGACAACTTCTGATTTTGTAAAAGTGATTTTAGGCTAAAATCAGTCAGAATCTAAAAGCATCTCAAATGGTGCTTTTAGATTCTAGCTTCAGCTTTTCAGTTAAAAAAAATTATAAAAATAATTTATTACCTTTATTTTATAATTTAAAATTTAAAAATATTAATTATATATATGAAAAATCACTTTTTTTGCAAACACCATCTGTAATTTTTTAGTAGATTTCAGCTTTAAATTACAAACACTCTCAACTTTTACTACACACTTTTAAAACTAACTTCTCAACTTCTCTACGTAAAAATCACTTCTCTCTAAAGCAAAAGCAATGTCAAACACCCTCTAAGTAGGCTAATTTTACAATGTTTGATTTGTTGGGGCCATATGGGCCGGCCCAATTCAACATCCAGGTAAGACCGCAGTCATTGAATCATTTATAAGCCTAGGCCCATGACTTAATGGACCATTTCCAGTAAGAAGCCCACAACAGTCATCACTTTTTGTTTCAACCCCCCTCAACTTTTTAAATTTTGGCTCATTGCCCAAAAATAACTTCAAAATACTTTCAACTCCTAACATAAGTCATTACGACACTTTGGCCCCCAAGTGAATTTTCCTAACGAATCATTCTAAGCATGCAAAACAATTTTTCAATTAATTCTTTTATCACTTGTATAATTTCCAAAAGCTATGGAAACAAATTTTTTTTTTCTTTTGTCCTAAGAAACGGTTCATCATACCGAAAAATCAACATCAAGTACAACAACTATCAAACAAGTATATTAGCCTACTATTCAATAGAAACCAACCTTAACCTACTATTCAGTAAAACAAGCAAATTCGAACCCTGGCCTCTTGGATAATTCAAATTATCATAATCTTTTTTTAATTTAAATTATGAATATGTTAGACAGTGTATCAAACACATGTTGGAAACATATTATATCTAACACAGACACAATGAGAATGATTTTCTGAAACATACATGAAGTGTCATTGCTAAACTTCACAAATTGGCTTCATAGAACTTGACCAAACAAAATCTAGATAAATAACAAAAAGAGAAGCTCAAGTTGCCACAGAAAAAGATCTAAAAAGACTCATGCAGATTCTTTTGCTTCTGCAGCAGCCTCCTCTTCTTGTAATTTCTTAAGAGATGGAGGTGGTCTAGGAACAATGCTTTTCTTCCATTTCCTGTCGAGTTTTCTCGATAATCTCTTGTTAATACCTTCTTCCAGCTCTCTCTCCCTCTTCACAGTGAGCATTTGCGCAATCTGTTTATGAAAATGGAGATCGTAAAGAGAAATAGAAGTTATTGAATGCATACAAAAGGGTGTAAAGAATAGAGATAAAAGATAAACGAAAGCATAATGTATATATCAGAGAAAGGCTGGAAGCTGCTATGTGCCTTCCGAAGGGGAGAATTCGACCCATAAACTAGTTGTTGGTTGTGGAGGAACCTCTCAGATACAAGGGTTAAAAGAGAATGAAAAACTGCTATATATCATAGATTTCAACGGGATAATTGGAAATGCAACAGCTTAATACCCCTTAATTGAGTGGATTTATGGGAACAGTGTGGATCCTGTACAATAAAAGAGACTTATTTTGGCTACTATAAATACCCCATCTCGACACAATCTCGTGGGCTAATAAGCTAATCTCTAATTTTTTTCTGATGATATGTTGTTTTACTCTCACTTGTATGTTTGACTTGACTCTCAGAGGATTATCATTTGGTCCATAACCGATGCCCTTAATAATATTTTCGTATCCACAGGTCAGAGACTCAATCGTTGTTTGTTTTCTACCTACTCGGAAGGAAATTCACGAATTAAACCCCTCGATTGGTGTTTGACAGCATCAGTAACATATCATTATCTCCCTATTCTTTACAGTTTCACGTTCCTTCACATTCACCATTTAATTCTGGCACCCAATTATGTGAAAGACCAAGAGGGGAATGCAAAAAGAGAAGTGGAAAGCATTTCCATGCAATGTGTTCAAAATTCCGTACAAGATAACTAATTTCCCAGATTTTTTTCCAAGGAATGCACCAAGAAAACCAATTTTTATAAGATAAAAATCCCTCATCAAACACCTCCACTGGATTCTGGAATTTGAAAACTACACTCAAGCAGCCTGCATCAAATTCATACCACCTAAACCATAGGTGTGATTTCCAACAGTGTTTGATTTCCGGCTGTCAACTTATAACCTCAAGTGTATAACTCCATAAGACATCTCTTATGGTAACCAAACAGAAGACATTTTCTAAGATACAATTTCTCTTGCATGTTTTCTTTTTAACTCATGAACTTTTTGCCCAGAAGTGGCACTACTCAGTACCGCTGAATATGCAATGGTTTTGTTTCTAATTCATTAGCAAAAATTACATTATAGAAGCATTTCGCTGCAACTTAATTCACAGAAGATAGGGTAAATTCTGTTATAAATTATATTCCGATTACTACAGAAGGATCACAGCAAGAATCCTATATCGTCCTTCAAAGATATGATCAAAGATTAAACAAAAACTACCCACATTGTGAAGCAAAAACTGGTGTATCTAATCTAAACAACTTATGTGCATAGAATTAAATCACTTCAAAAACGGAGCATCAACCATATGATAGTTCCAACTTAAATCATCTTTCTAAATTATTAAATCATGCATCCAAACAACCAATATAAACAAGAAAATGAGATTAAATTACAAAATGTGCTTCTTCAGCATTTTAGCTCAAGGCAACTGCAATAGCTTTCCAATGCTCAAAAAGAATAACTCTAAACACCATATCCCTTCTCCAACTCAATTCCAATTTCAAAGAAAAACAATGTTCCTCTAATCTTCATCAATTTACTTCCCAATTTCACCACGAAATCAAAAGCAAACACCCAGGTGAAAAACTTCAGAACTAAGCAAATATCCACCAAAACAGAAGCACATTCAAATTTCAGACCCAAAAAGTAAAAGAAATAAACAGTGAAAGAGGAACAAGTACCCTTTTGCGCATGCGGCGAAACTCGCTGGACTTAAACTCATTCCGAGCAGAACGCTGGAGGCGGAGCATGAAAAGCTCTCCTTTAAGGTCTACGATTTCTTCGTTTAGCTCTTCGGTGGACTTCGCCCTGATTTCCTTCAATTCCTCCTCTCTCTTCGCCATCATCATTACGGACGAAGAAGATGAATAAGAACCTCGAAACGAGGAGAAACCGTGGCGGGGCGTGGGGCAAACATGTGCTATCCGAACGCCGTGGAAGGCGGAAGAGGAGGAGGGTTTAATGAGATTTGATTTGGAAGGGAAGGTAATGCTCGAAATTGAAAGGCTCGTCATCCTTTCTTTTCTGCTTTGTTCTGCTACTGGTCTGGTTTCACCAGATAGCACACTTGTGTAGATAAGACTACTATACTTTTTTTTTTCTTTTTTTCTTTTTTTTGCTTTCTTTGTAGTAAAAAGAAATATTTATATGTGTGTGTGTTTATTTATTTATTTATCATAATGCATTAATGATACTAATAATTGATGCTCAAATGATGAATAATGAAATTATCTTTAGTGTATTTGAAATACCTTAAATTGTTATTTGACAAGTTCAGTTGCAGTGGCGGGCCGGCTTGAAGTTCACTCCAGGCTCGCACTATGCATGCATTTATCGGATTTGCCCAATTTTTTCTGGACTTGATGTTTGACTTTTACCTTAAAATTTCAATTTATTGTTTTGCTTTATTTACAATATTGTCCCTCAAATTGTTAGTCCCAATTACTAAATTCTCCCTCACTATTATATACAAATATGATGCCCTTTATTTGAGGGGGAAAAAATAAGGAATTGGAGTCTCTCTAGTCAAAGCAAGAAGGCTAAAACTTTTACATATGTACTCAAAACTTATTTTGCAATATCAAACAGGGGACAACTAATTGTAGCATGTGAAATTCTTGATTTTAATCTTCTGTAACAGATGAAGATTACTGTTACAGAAATATCGATAAATTAACCCAATCATGAGAATGTAGATTCATAAAATTCGCCAGAATCGGGCCTTAGTATTATAATTTGGGAGAAGTCCCCATAACATTTAATCCATCGTTTTTTTTTATGAATTTAATCCATCTTTGTTGGATGTGTGATTTTTGTCAAAAGAATTGTATAAATATCTTTAAATAACCAATACTAGTAAATATTTTCATAGAAATTTGTAGTTGCTGCAAGTACAGTAGTGTAGGTATTTCATCTCGAGAATTGAATAGCATGTAATGTTTGCTATTGTGATAAATATTCCAAACAACACGTAATAACCACTACTTCGGTAAATTTTTCACATAAAAATTTATGATTGTTGCAAGCGTAACGATGGTGGTGAAATTATTTTACTTAGAAATACTCACCATGGTGATAAATATTCATAATAACACGTGATAATCACAGTCAGCAAACTTCTTGATGAAAATTTTTGACTGCTACAAGCATAACAATGTGTGTACATTTATTTCACCTCAAGTAGAATAGCACGTAATATTTGCGCACTGTGTTGTGGGCTTATAGCAAAACTATACTAATCCAAAGCAAGTGTTTAAAACCCGGACCACTCGGTTCGAGTTGGCTCTCCGGATTAGTTATACCTATAAGACCGCTGACAATCAAACCTATAAGAAGCAGTCACAACTGCTAGAAACAAAGAAAATTAGAAAAATCAATATACTGGTTGGATGGATTTATATTACGAGTACAACTTTTTGGCCAAAATAAAATTGAAAAACCAAGATATTGAAATAACCATAACAAGGGAAAACAACTATTCCAATTTAAATACAAGATAGTGAAATTTCAAATTAGTACACTACCAGTTCCATACAGAGAGACCTTTCACCTAATACCGACCCTAACACCAAATCTATCCATTCTTGACATACTAGAAGATTAAAGCCAATCAGTCAAGTCAAAATATACAAGTGAATCTGTGCAAACCTAATCACAGAATTTACCAGTCTTTAAGGTCTAAGTAGATTTTACAAGAATTTCTAAGACGCTGTAGGCATCAAGGTATCATCATCCAATAAAGCATCAATGTCAATAAAATCATCGTCGTAATCACCTTCAGGATTGTTCAAGACCTTGTCATAGGCAGCCTACAGGAGAACAAAGAAGATCAAATTATGTTTTGCATGAGACGGCGAAGTGTAGCAAGCATTTCATGTACTTCCTGCTTTTGTTATGTGATCGAAATGGTCGCCCCCGCTGACTTGGGGCCTTTGCTTGCTAATATCATTGTTGTCAAGAATTCTGGGGATTCGTGTATGAAAACTTAGAAGATATGCTTTTAAAGTTGGGATAGTTACCCCAACACCCCCTGAGGTTTGGCATAATTACAAAACAAATCCTAAGGTTTAGATAATTGCCATTACACCCCCTATGGTTAATCCAACCAATGGATAATTATAATTATCCCTCCTTAACCCGAAACATTACAAGTAGATCATCTATATAAGAGAGTGTTATGCATAAGCTCAGACGTGCAAGTGTGATTATACGTCATGTGAACTAACGGTAGGATGTTTAATAATAGTTATCCAAACCCGGGGTGTTTTGGTAATTATACTAAACCTGAGGGGAGTTCACGTAATTATACCTTTGAGCTTTGCATCAACCAAAATGGCAGACCCTTCTAGTTTTTTTTTAAGCAGGAGTCCACAGAATTTGCAGGACATTAGGGGCCCCGAAGGTGAGAGCAGACACACCTGTCATGCAAAGATTGCCTGACAGTTCGCATCTTAACTGAGGCAGTCATTGACCATAACTTTATCCATTTTGCTACATAAGGGTCTCAAGAAACACCTCTATCTTCAATCCTAGGTCAGACTTCCATGGAGTATAAGCCTTGCAATATTAACTCATTTTCTTGAAAAAGAACCGACATTTTTTACTAATTCTACAAGGACCTAAACTACGAATTCCACGATGATACAGGTAGTCAATAAAGATGCACGGAAGATAACCACTAACAGAAGATAAAAGAAGCTGTTTGTTCTGATAAAGAGGTGTACCTTTTTTTCCTGCATTTCTGAGACAACATTCAACAATCTGCGGTATTGATCCCGTGCTTCAGGGTACCGAACCATTGATCTAACACGATCAAGGGCCTTGGACAGCCTCTCCTCCGACTGTTTCCTACCTTCTTTGAGGAAATCATAGTCATCCTCCTTTGTTTCTGCATCTACCATGCTAGTGCCTGTACCAAGTGCTTCAGGCTTGAATCCGCTCAAGCCTCTTCCCTTCCTACGCCACCGCAATATGACCTTATCTAAAATTCCAACAGACCAGATTATCTTCTTGTAGTTCTTCCTCACTTGGTGTCCTCTCACGTGGGCCTTTTCGCAGAAAGCCAAAAGTCAGAATTTGGGCGTTGAAGTTAGGAAAAAAGAACTGGAGTACATCAAGGATTGTACATTTTCTAATATCTACCATAAATCACACCTGAATTTTAATTATGCACTGCCGGGTTAGCAGAAACTCCTTTCTGCCTTTCCAACTGCGGAATTTGTTCTGTATCCGTATCGCAGCCTGAACTGGTTCATCATATTTTTCTGCCTTCTTGGTCTTTAGAGCTATGAGTGAAAGAGCACGCTCATCTGACATCCCGAATTCGTTATCACCATACTCGTTCAGCTGCCTTCTTTGAAATGATTGTATTCTGAAGACTTGATGAATGCGAGCTGCAGCTTGAGTTGCATTACGTAAAGCAGCTAACGAGTCCTTCATTGACAGTCCTTGGGGTAAATCACCATAACCAACTGATGTAGCAGTCCGCTCAGAAACGGTTTCTACAGCTTTTTCTCTACTATCACTGTCCTTGGAATCCTTCAACTCGAGTGTCGATAGGTGGGAGCTCAAAGATGATTCTGCAAGATAACCAGCAATGCCTTTGTGTCCATTGCGGGCAGCAAGGTCTGAAGGAGTTATTCCTGAAGGATGCATAGGAGTTGGGTCTGTCACTAATCCAGGAGCTGCACCCAGAGCGATCAGAAAGGCCACCGTACGCTCTCTACAATTGCACATGTTGAACCAGATCAAAAGACAAAAGACATGTAAGTCATTAAACGTAAGTTGAAATAAAAAATCAGAGGACTTTGATTAGGATTAAAGAACCTAAAACTTGGAATTTGAATGGTGTAATAACATCTAAAGGGGGGAACAAATTTCACATATCTCAACATAAAAGAAGAACGTCTTTAGGCACATTGAAAATAGAAGTAAATAACTCCTACCTGCCATAATATGC
>JACFYI010002069.1:1067925-1079115 GCA_014898755.1 Handroanthus guayacan
CCCCTAATAGAGGCTGTTTTAAGGCTGGATGATTGGTTTTATCCCCTACATTCAGTTTCCCATCAGTCTCTGATTTAGAAGTACTTCCTACAGAGTTCAAATCTTGTAGTTTAATATCATTTTGCATGGGGTGTCTGCTTTGTTCAGTTAGATACGGATTGTGAAGCTCCACAGTTTCAAACAGTCCCACTTGGTTAACTTGATTAACATCATCAAGTTTGGTAGGAAGATCATACAACTGAGACTGGCTCAAGGGTGGATAATATGTGTTCAGCCGTAAATCCACGTCGCCATCTGATTTCTGATCCACAGGCCATTTTGATTTGTTCAGGGAATCACGATCAGAAGCCTGTAAGAATTGCAAAATCAGAAAACTGCAGGACATGTTGTTGATGATACCCAGTGTTCACAGAACAATTTGGTAAACAAATTACACATAGTTAAGTAATTCATCATTTAAATGTTGAAACAAATCTTAGCAGCAACTATTTGTAACCTAAAAGCACACTTTACTGCAGCACTTTGGTGATAACATGTAGGACTGTCCAGAAACAGTAATGTCAGAATGAAGCATGTTTAGATTGAATCAATGACTGCATAATAGCAATTATACCTCATCATACTGAGAAGACAATATGTACATTTGATCTGGCTTTCTCTAGATTGAGTATTTGTGTGAATTGTAACTTTCTTTTTTTTTTTTAACAGAAAATTTTACATCCATAACAATAGGCTGACTTCCTTACCATCCTTCTGAAATAGGAACTTTTCCCCAAATTAGGCAGAAAATGTAAAAACATTAGACCATGCATACCCCCAAGATTACAAAAAAGCATTAACCTAACAAATTGAAAAGGTTGAAGGATAAGCTAAAATTATTGAAATAACTACAAAGCTGCAACCACAGGAAAGAACTTTCCAGCTCCTGAGATTATGTCGAAGGTATTTCTTCAAGTAAATATGTCCGAAAGCTACACTCAAATTAGCGCCTCAAAATAATTTCTAATCACTGACTACCAACCTTTACCACATCACACGACAGTCAAAGAGGAAATTCGAGAGGTCTGCTCTATTGGCAAACAGGGATATGCCATGTTAAATTGTTTCTAAGTACCGCAATTAGTTGTTCTGATAAAATATGTATGACAAAGCATGCATATATATTGTCCAATACCTGAAAATCTTCCACGCCATCAGAATGGGCTCCGATCTCTTGCCTCTTCCTGAAGCCAGTAAAAACATCATCCAGCAGCTCATTTCCTTGTCCAGGCAACGTGCTCATAGCACTCAACTGGGTCGAAGGAAGTGATGGCTGAAAATTGACAGACTGATAACCAGCATTACTGCTTTCAACAACATTTTCCCAAGATGAGAACTCAAGGTCTCGGTGAAGCTCATATGTCAAACTATTATCCGTAGGATTTTTAATTTTTTCTTCTTGGGTGAGTGATCCAAAACTCATTCCAGGAATAGCTGCAAAGTGTCCTTGATAGTTATCTGTCATAGTAGAAAAGTGTAAACTGATATGAAAGAACACTTATAGACCATTTGACTAAGGGACGCCATTCCCCTATCCACAATTTGACATAACTGGTCTGACGTTGCAGTCAAATGGACCTTTTATTATGAATATGACTAGATGTTTGTTAAAAGAAAAAATTTTGAAAATTAGAATCCAAGAAAAATGATGGTAAAGAAGAATGAAGTTAAAATGTAAGGTTATTATATTCTTCTTGTACTTTTGTTATTAAATTTCCAATTTGTAAATTGTACTCTTTTATATGCAACATATGTGCTTGACTAGTGATATAAAAAGACAAAAAGTTGATAGAAGGCTTAACCACTTAAACTGTCCAAGTGACGATACAGAGTCAAACCAGCAAATCAGTTCTGCATGGAAGGAATAAATGCTAAGATAGATGGAAAATTCAGGACTTCAATACATTACCTGATATAGGGACTGGATAAGGAACAGAACCAATTTCCGCAGGGGATTGTAACTCATGAATAGATTGGAATCCAGGGCTCGCTTGGTGCCTATATGCTGCAGTTGGAAACCTTCTAAACATCATGATTTTGAAGAACGGAAAACTATAGTAGCTTTGATTTTTAAAAATAGAAGAAGGTCCAAGATAATCAAATATACTTCAAGAATAGTAACAAATACTGGTTAAAAACATGACAAATATCCATAAGTTCACCTGATTGAGCATCTTCTCGCTCTGATGCCTGAGTACTGTTAAGGCTAGTTGTATCTGTGACCTGTGATGCTCTTTGATAGTCATATGATTGAAATCTAGAGGCCGCTGAACTCTCCACCTCCGAAGTAGATATATCCTCTTCAGTTTGCCGACTATCTGGAATACCATTAGCGTCCCTAATGCGATTAAAATTTGTCCTGTTTCCCTGTGAAGAAACAGATATCAGACATTTCCCCAAAGACTACAACTCTAATTCAGAATAAGAAGGTCAACTATCAATGTTCAGAAAGTGACCAAGAATCAAGCTACTGAAGCATGGTTGAATGTAAGTGTTATTCTAAACCTTTAAAGTGTCGATACATCAAGTTGCACAGTTTACTTCAAACATTTCACAGATCAACGCTGTAACATTACAGGGGGTTGATGACATATCAGAGATATTACATACGGAAATATCATTACCTTCACCTCCCGATAGTGGACCAGAACTATGTGAGATAGTTCCCTGCAGCAGAAATCAGCCATATCAAAACAAATTAGACTCTACCAAACAAGAAACTCAATGAAAAAGGAATTTCATTAGAGTTACTGTGAAGACTTCTAGACACTTATTACGTCTTATTAACTATAATGTCAATTTTTCCTATATGGTGCTAAACAGCACTTGATGTTGTCAGCCTTGCATGAATTATAAAATATTAAAGCTTCTATAAATTACACAAAAATGGGATTGCTACTGAATATTCGTTTGTTTTTTTCAGGACAAAATTTCAAGCATATTATAAGCTTACTCTTCAAGCATCCAGTAGCTGCGCCTTTGAAAATTTTCATTGTCTTCTCCATGAGCATAGTAGCAGTGCAATACATCAACACTTCCAGCCTGAAAACATTCATTTCTAGATATGTTATTTCTGTAGCATCATTAATATCGTCAGAGAAAATAATGCGGATAGATCTGATATATAATATTTTACTTGTTCAGCCTACATCTAGTAGAGTTACATTAGTGCAATTGAAACTGTAACATTAATTATTTAGATCCATACTAGCAAAGTAAAAGATCAAAAATCAGAGTGACATCTGTAAGCACTCACCTTGAGCCTTTCGTGAGCCTCCTTCACTGTCTTCCCATCTTTCTTCTTTCTCCAGTTATGGCCGTCTTTTCGGAAGTATCGCAGCACCTTTCGGTCAAAAAGAAAGAGAGAACCACCTGAAAATAGACCATGGGGCTTAGACAAAATACACACACATACACACATGTATATAAAGAAGACGGAATAGACAAATAACACAAAACAGTCACAATAAGACAGAGATAACCATAAATTGATTGCCATAATAGATTATTTCAAACTTGTCATTAAAAGAAGAAAAAGTGCAGTTAATAAGTAATACCTGCGGGTCTAGTAGGAGGTTCTGAAGCAATGCAAAATTTTTTGTAATTTTGAAGAATTTCACAAATCTCAGCAGGACGCAGCCAGCGATGTCGTGCTTCCAAAAGTATCTGATCAATATCTGCATAAAAGAATAGCCACTCACTTCATGGCTCAGAAAATAATAAAATGGGTAGAGAAAAAGTAAAGTTCACTTATCAGTCTTAGAAGGAAGCATGGTTAGGACTCTATCTTTCCTATTTCAACATTTAATACATTTTAAATGCAAAATTTTGCTCATGATACACCATCCAAAGAAGACATTTAAAATTAGTCAATAAACGCAACTCTTTGATCGTTCTGATCATAGAATTCTATCATATTCTCCTAAATAGTTCAACCCTCGAGATGCAACTTCAGAGCTCGGTCCACTCTCTTTACATCACTATTCGAAATGGCAGCCACAACCTCTACTCCTACTCAATAGTTCTCAATCACAAATTTATAGTTGCAAGAACATAAAAGCATGTCACAGTTTCCTGAGAAACAAAAGAAAAGTGCTTATATGCAAAATTTAAAGAAAAGAGAAGAACGGTCAGCCAAGAAATATTAACAGCACGATATGTATTGAGAATTCTCAAATTCCGAACCACGTGACCGCCCAATAGTTCATGTTGTGCGCAGCTTTAAATGGGTTTTGAGTAGGCTTTAATTTGTAAACTCGTGGTTCAAGCCAACTCCACTATTTTACCAGGACTCGACCCAACTTGACGCCAATCCACTAGAGCATGAAAGAGGGTAGGGATGAGCAAATTTTATACTCACAAAGAGTGTCTTAGAGATGATTTGGGTGTGGCAGTACTGAAAATCTCTCAATCCCTTCATCATATTAGATTAACTGTTTTGTAACTGACATTAATTAAGCCAAACCACATAAAATTAGGTGTTCTTCATTTTCTCTGCTCTCCATTAAAAACTCAAATTCCCAGTGAGGGCAGTTATACAGCACCACATATCCCGTACAAACCAAACACAACATCACAGCCACCAATTCTTCAGAAGTAAATTTTAAGGGAATTCAAAAGATAAACAAAAATTACCAAAGAGGAAGAAATATCAGCAAATACATAGAAACAAAAAACAAAGAAAAACTCACCTAATTGAGCATTGAGTGCATAGCGCCGACTCTCCGCCATCATACCACTAAAACGAACCTGATTTTAAAACTCTTGCCAACCCTTCTATACACACAAAAGAGATTTCCACCAAAACAATTCAAAATTAACACAAAAAACAGCAGTTACAAGAACAATTACTAGGTCACAGCCAGACAACTCAGTGATCCCATTTAGCTCCTAAAAACAAACAGAAAAATCAAATAAAAAGGCCCCCGATATAAAAAAGTTAAGTAGAGCAGAGCTCTTAAATGGAAGAAGAAGAAGAAGAAAAGTTAGCGATGGTTAAAACGAGTTAAGAAAACACAGAGAGCCGGGGGTGAGGTGGGTGGAAGTAACGGAGAAAGAGAGAGTGAGGGAGCCGCCGAAATGGAATACAGTTAACCACTTTTAGACAGCAACGCGTTTATTTGAGGGGTATTTTGGTCTTTTTGTCTTTTTGTTTTTTTTTTTTTTATAGATATTTTTTACCCATGATTTCAATAATAGTGCAAAATAATTACATAATTACTATGATTGAGTACAATTTGATTTTTAGTTATTTAAGTAAAATAACTAAAATGGTTATGAGAATTTAGGGGTGTTTATTTTTAATTTTCGAGGCGATTACATATATGTAACTATAGTTATAGATAAATATGAGATGTCTGTGTTTTATGGTGGTGATTATCTCGATTGGATTAATTTTGAATTCTTTAGATTTTGTTATAATTTTTACGTCTCTATTTATGATTTTGCATATGTCTTGAGATTACCTATGTTATAAATTGATTTTATATTTAGATTTATTTGAGGCGATAATAATGCAAAGTAGAAACGTATATGATTTTGTGCAATTAGATCTTAGTTATTAGAATAAAATAACTAAAATCATTATGAGTATACAAAGTGTACTTGTTTAATTTGTGTATGATTATATTTGTGTCACATAATCATAGACAAACATGAGATATTTGTGTGTTTACGCGTTGCAATTATCTTGACTAGATTAATTTTGAATGCTTTAAATTTTATTATAATTTTACATCCCCATTTTATGGTTTTGTATTTGTGATTGAGATTATCTATACATTATAAATGAGTTTTGTAATTAATTTTTTTTCTAGACAATAATCTCCTTATTTATTGTGCGCATGAACGATTTTATAAGTATGTTATATTATTTATAAAAATAAGTAAATGAATATGAATGTTATTCAAAACTAGCATGATTTGGTAATAATTTCATGGGAAAAAATGATCCCCAAATTGAATTTTTGATGAGGAATATGTGAAGTCATAATTGAAGAATTAAAGCATATTAAAGTTTTATGTGATTCCATAAAGTTACATAAATGAAAAATCCATAAAGCCTAAAGGTGATTTCACATTACTTTTGGCCCTTTTATGATTTGATATTTATACATACCATGTCCTAAATATAAGGATGATGGGACTTCTTAATTTTTGCTCATTTGTACTATTTCCACCTGAGTCTTTGCTTCGAGGAAATAGGTGTATAAAATCATTTTGACTTCATATGGAAAGGTCATGAGTCAACTACTGTTATCAATGAATAATGCAACACAATGTAAATTCTTTTTTTTTTTCAGGGTAATTATGTACATTTATTATACATTCGATATATGTGAATAAAATAATCAATATATATTTTATACATATATATATATAAAATAAATGTTTGATTTGTGTGTATTGAGTGATCAGAATAAAATTATTATTTTTAATATGAATAGTTAAATAAGTAAATTATGATTTTTTTAATTAAAGTGTGAACAATATTGAAGAATATTTTATATATAACATATGAAAATAAATCACTAAAATTATGACTTTAATCATCTCACATTTTAAATTAAATAATATAGTATGGATGTCAAACTTTTGTTGATGGAAAGGGCCGTTCTAGAAATCAAATGACGAGTCAATTGACCGCGTCTTGACCCTATGAGAGCATCGAGTCGTCTTCCACTATCCTTATATATTATAGGGATAATTACCTCTACACCCCTGAGGTTTGGTATAATTATCATTATACCCCCTGATATTTGGATAATTATCATTACACCTCTACTGTATAGTGTAGTTAATGCATAGTTACAATTACACCCCCTGAACGTATGCGTATATTACAATTACATCCCCTTAACTTATGCATATACCTTATCTAGGGGGTCTACTTGTAATGTTTAAGATTTTTATGGGGTATAATGGTAACTATCCAAACCTCAGTGGGTGTAATGGTAATTAACCAAACCTCAGGGGATGTAATGGTAATTATACCAAACCTCAAGGGTGTAGAGGTTCTGGTTTCTTTTATCCCTATTTGCATTTTATCATCAATTTTTAATCGTTTGGATCTCACACATTCATTTTCATATTATGACAAAATTATTTTGTCACGAGGAACCATATATTATCATAGGTTATTGATTATATTGTATATAGCTATTATGAATCCCATTAGAGTATTATATCTATTTTCATTTCAAATCAAGTGTGAACCCTTTTTTCTCTTCACAAGTCATATTCATTCAGTCAACATATTCGTTATGGGACACCCAAAAGTCAATATAAATTCATATCTCCCTAAAGCCAATATAAATTCATATTTCAGCGTTATCAACTTCTAAATTTACTAAAATGTTATAAAGCATTGGAATCTTCTCCTTTGACCTCTAACTTCAAGTAGTAAAATATAATAAGATTAGAATTTTATACACTTAAACTCTCTATCTTATATTTTTAAGGGTTAATTATATTTCACTACCCTCAAAAATTATAAAATTATCAACCAATACCATCATGATTTGAAAATTACAAATTAAGCCCCATAAGTTTGTAAAATTATCAAACTATCCATTCATTTGGTTTTTTTTTTATAGAAAAGCAGAGGTTGTAAGGTGTAACGTAACAATTGATGAACACTATGAATTCCAAATAAACAATTAGAGTGTATATAACATTATAAACTTCACAACCTCCTCATTTTCTATTGAAAAACCGAAAGAAATGGATGATTTAGTAATTTCCAAAATTTATGAAAGTTATTTCGTAATTTTCAAACCTCGGGGTTGTGATTAATTAGTACTTTCATAATCTCCAAAAATCTACTATTTTCTTTTTCCTCTTTCAATATGATGTTCAAAATCATGTGCATTGAAAATTGATATTACTGACAGATTAAAGCTCCAAAAATCTTGTATTATCCAAACTCTTCGATAAATCATTTTAGAATAAACTTGCCATGTTAACAGGAACATACGCAGGCACATCTGCAGGACAATAAGCTACTTCAGGCTTTGCAGTAAAAAACCAGATGCAATCATTCAAAAACCTAATCCTCCAAGTTCGATAGAAAATTCACTAGCCTTTTACTCAATTTGCAGGCCAAACAAGCTGCATGTTTTTCTTATCTGAGTTATGTGTCGTCGAGTTTTCTTCGAGGGAGAGCACCCGATTTTGTCAGTACCAACAACTAGCTCTTACTTTTACTCCACCTTAAGAACTACCTTCATGATTTCATAAGTAGCTAATGGCAGCAGATGATAACACCTGTGGGGAAAAAAAGACAAAAAAAAAAAAAAAAAAGGAAGAAACGAGCTTAAAATCAAATGATAAATAAACTTGCGATGGTAGATATTTAGCTCCCTTTATGATCAACATGGCCAACAACAATATGTGAAGTAGGCAACAAAAATATAATCTACAGGAGGCCCAACAATGACAGTGGGCTGCAGAAAGAACAGGTCCCAAGCCCATTCTACACCCCACTGCCTTCAGCGGCCCTATTCCAAAAAGCCTAGCAGGGACCTATTATCGAGAGGGTGCAGTGTGCACTATAAATACGCCTCATAATGACACCCAAGTCAACTCAATATTACCCGACCTCAGGTACAGGCGGCCAGGGCCTGCCTGTAAACTTCGACCTGCCCTATCAAGACCATAAAACCAGCCGACCTTCACGTTTCGATCTGATTTGTAGCTTATTAAACGACCTAAATCACTATAATCGACAAGGTAAGGAACATGTGACACCAGTAGAAATTCAGCGTAAATAATAGCATGAAAAAGATTGGATGTGAAAAGTAGTCACAATGTGATCATATTTACGATGGATTAAGCAGAAAAGCAAGCACTTCTTTCTGCATTTATTCATGGAAAATGTTACACTTTGACAATTTGTAACATAAAATTTGACATAAAATTCCAAATTACTGCAAAGTGCAAGTTTGACTCGTCAAGGCCTAAAGTAATATCTGATGAGCACAGAGCAATGACCAATCACTGTAGATATGCCTAAAATCTGTAACTAGCTAAAAGACCTGTCAGGATTTACAGGTTGCTCTTGTTGCTGCCCGGGCATTGTGCATCTCTACCTTTTGCCAGGTTATACTTAGACAATAAGCACTGGCATTTTCCTACCGATCTTGTTCTAAATCCCAAGTAGCTCCAATGTGAAACCTTTGACTGGAAAAACAGGGGCTTCAATCATTAACAGCAATATAGATCCCACAAAATTGATTCAAATTCTAATATCAAACAAACAAGACTTAATGTCGGCACTTACTAAAACTGCAAATTTACATATATAGCACTTTATATCATCACTTTAAGAAGGTGGAAAAAGACGTCCAAAAAATCTTATATGCGCAAACACATTTTCAGTTCTTACCTGTAATAAATCTTGGGATTAGTCCAGCATGCATAGAGTGCTGGAATGCCACCTTGCTCAACTATCTTCAATCAAGTTTTCAATGCACCCATCTTTGTGGCCCTAACTTGCATCTGAAGCTGTCTTCTCACGACTTCAAAGGGATACGTAGCAGCTTCGGAGCACGCACCAGCAACTGCTCCATGTATTAAAGTTCTGATAGGACCCAACTTAAGTTGTTCCAAAGCACTCAATTCGTTGCCTTGTTGCTTCATATGTTGAAGCCTTTTTTTCCCCTCTGGCTTTAATATATCATAAACTCCATAGAAAATATTTAAGGGTTACTCACAGTGTCCATAGGTATAAAAAGCACTGTAGCAGTAATTCCAGCAACGAACCTTTCAAAATTCGTTGTCTCATCGTTGCCAGACAATCTGAGCAGTTGATTTCGATATGCATCATAAGCATAGAAATTGATAGCCTTAAATGGCGCTGTTCGGAAAACATTAACAAAATTTCCTTTCCAAAATCCTCTGAGCCCTTGAGAAGCTGCTATTGACCTAACGAGTTCAAAAAGGTTCCTTTGTTCACCACGAACTGTATATTCCAGCTTTAATCTCTCCAATGGTGCAACAAAAGTCATGGGAGATTTGAATCAAGAGATTAGGCATCTAACAATAGTTCTTTGAACTTGGGATTCAGCGAAGATGGTTGTAAACTGGAGTTTTTGCTTTGAGATTTCTTCTTCTTCTTTTTTCTCTTTTTTTCTTAAACCAATCCATTGTTATTTCTTGTGTTGGTGTATGAGCATTTTAATATTAAAATTGCAAATCCTTTCATTCTCAACTTATTATCTAAATTTAACAAGAGCATGTGATGGAATTAATGGACAATATGCTAATTACATTTCATGTAATTCATTTTTATGGCCATTAATTCACTACATACCAATTTATTATGGCATTATATGCCAACGTTATTCCATTCTTTCTTATTCTCATATGACTCCTATATTATAATCCCACTACTTTATAGAGGTATTTCTATATCTATAAAATTAAATTAATGGGTTATGGTTTTTTTATTGGAATGTGGATAGCTATTAAAGCGAATTAATACTAAAAAAATATTTTAAACCTAATACATGAAAATATAGGGTAAAATTCATTTTAGTCCCTAAGGTTTCATATCAATTGCAAAATAGTTCATATATTTTTAATGTGCTTCAATTGCATCCCTCTAAGCATTATTTAGCAATAATTTTCAGCCAAAAATAATAAAATAACCAAACTACCCTTGAACTATATTTTGGTAAAATTAAATTTGGCCCTCAACTATCCAAGACATGTCTTATTCACCTCTAAACTAGTAATTGTTATATTTTTCCCCCTGAATTAAATTTTCTAGACAAGATTACTCAGTATACCATTTATATTTTTATATTTTTAATGTTATTGAGTATTTTAGATTCTTTTTTAATTACAAAAAAGTAATTATAATTTACAAAAAAAATTTAGAAATTAAATTAAATGAAAATTTGCAACCACATAATAAATAAGTATAGTCAATACACAAAGTTTTGAAAATTTAGAACTATCTTAGTTTCTTGATCTTAAAAATTAAGTTATTAATTCTTTATCTAAAGTGCATCTTGAGCTTACTTGAATAAATTTGAACTAGCGTCAACTACACAGTTGATGCACGTGCAAAAAATAATTAATATATATTTCATATATATCGGATATAATGCAGACTTGATTTGTGTATATTTAATAGTTAGAATATGA